>JAKSZP010013164.1:0-304789 GCA_022478985.1 Massospora cicadina
ACCATTTCATTCCCAACACCACAGGGTAGGGAAGGAGGTTAGAGTGCAGAAACTCTCATCAAACAATTTTTCCACTTGACCAATACATAGATGTCTGTCCACCCTTCAAAAGGCAACTAATTTGGTAGAAACAGCCAAAGACACATCAATTGCCTACTTCAGAGGGAGATTCCATTTCTGCGCAAGCTTATTTGAACTTAGTTCTCATTAGCCCCAGTGTCTATTTAGGCTACCACCTCTTTATGGTTTTAGCAACTAACAATTTAAGCGGTAGGAGTAAATAGGAGTAATGAGGAGAGATTCCACTAAAGTATAAATTTTTTGAACAGAAGCTGGATATAAAAGTTGCTCTGGACCACTCAGGACAGATTCTAGGGGGTTCACTACTGTAACATCTTCTTGGCCTATGTTAAAATTTTCAAGAGCCATTTACTATTTTCTTATAGTAGCTCACTTCAGCTCCTTTGATTAACTGCACAGTTTCTTTTGTATGCGCGTTGTATTATTAAAGATAATTAATTAAATTGGGCAGTAATAGTATGAAGACTATTACTCTAATTGAGCTTCTGATAGCCAAGATGATTATTAGATCCAACGCTAAACTGGTGCTTTTCCTAATCTTAAATGGTCTTCTGGAATATTGATAGGAACTTCTTCCCTCTTCTGTAGAACTTAAACTAGGATTAGGCTAGTGGTTCTTCTTCCTTTGTATCATGCAAAGTCAACGGAATTAACAATAAAATGAACAAAGATCTCTTTTTCTTGTAACTCTAAACTCAAGAGAAAAACAGTCTAAATTACCAAAGTACTTAATTTAAGTACTTTATTGGTAAATATTTATATTTATCTTAGTATCTTTTATTTATAAAATATAAAGGTATAAAATAAATAAATTTTCAAAAATTTATGACTCATTGTAGAACATAGAGAAGTGTAATGTGTGACAACAGTTAGCCAGTCATTATCTATAATTGATTCCCACATCAATTAGGTACATTATTACAATAACGAGATGGTCTGGTGCAAGAAATAAAGAAGTGCTAATGTTTGACAATAGTTTCAGCCAGTATTTTTCATAATTAATATCAACCTCAATCAGGTAATTTCTTACACCCAAGTGATGTTCCCCCTCACTTCAAGGTACTGGAGGCATAAACTAATGTCTGTCATGGCTACCTGCCATACAAGGATCTCCTCAACCTTACAAATTAATTCTCAAACACCTGTATTACCCTAGTTGGGAGAGAAAAAAAGATAAAATTTTATCTATGGATTTTTCTTATATGTATCTGCTTTATTAAAAAAATGCAAGGAATTTATAAGGGAATTCAGCGCCCAATTCTTCTGTTGACACCTTAATTGGAATCATCCGCCTTCACTAATAAATTAACCCTTTAGGGTCACACAAAATGATGATTTTCCTCATCAGTTTTGAGCGGATTCTTCCACTGACCTCAATGCAACCTCTTCTAGATTGAAACAAAGAAGTGTCCCAACACCTTTGCTCAACCACATAAAGTCGCACTTATTAGCTTAAAACCCTGTTTAAGTAATGGGATTCTTACCCATAAACAGCCGCTTGCATCCTTAGGAGGTTAACTCACAATTTGCTTTATCATAAGTGGCATCACTCGCCTAGCAACTCATAAGTTCCTTAGTTAACTGGCGACTAAACCTAATTGATTCCTACAATGTAATTAATTTAAAACTAATATAATTGATAACCTAATCACTTGTTTATTGTCAGGGATCACCCCCAACAAAATATTAGTAATTCAGCGGACCAAAATCTGGCAGATTACTGAATATTTATTCAGTATAATACATCAAACAATAGTTATCATAGGTAACACTGGACAATAATAATTTTGTTACATAGTTAATATTTGCTAAATTTTATGAACCCTTGAGCGCTGATTCCAAATATAAAGTCAGAAACTCTCTATTGGCCTAAGTTTTTTTTGCAATTGCCTTTCTTACTTCTTTAGAAAGTACATCAGTATGAACTATACAAGTGCAATATATATGACATTATTGATTTACTTTTTGCAAAATTTATGTTGCTATTTAAACTGTATATCTATTAATTTTATTTAAGTTCATTAATATCCATGACAGATAAGTTTATATTAACACAATAACACTACTCCAGAAAACCAAAACAAAGCAGATTTTAGGTATGTTGAAAGTGCATGTATGTATAATAAACGGTTTTCAAAAAATGGTAATTACAAAAAAATATGCCTGATAGAAAGAAACCATTTACATATTTGAAATCAGCGTCAAAAATTCTATAAGATTCAGCTGTTACCATTCTTGTAACAAACAAAAACCAAAATTTTGTTGTCCAGTGTAATCAATAACTCCCACATCCACTAAAGAGTTGAATCCCGTAGTGGACAAACAGATGTATTTTATTGATTAATTTGGGTAATGTGAGCATATCAAAATCCCAACAAATCCCCCACTTGACTAGATTACCCAGCGATGATGATTTTATGAAAGCATACGTCACTTTGATCCTTACTGATTCTGTAAGTATGGTTTAGAATGGAATTCTCTATGTCTATCTCCCTTCCTTATTTAGTGCACCTATAGATTATTCTTCTTCTTGGCACATTTCCTTTCCATGTCCTCCTCACTGCTGCCTCTGAATAGCGCAGTTCCCATGGCCCCATGCTGTGCCAGCTTAGTTCAGGTGTTATTGCTGATAAAAGGTCTGAAAAGCCTATATTCCCCCAGGTTGGGGTTATAAGACACTTCATCACTTAAATGTTCTTCTCAAGTGGCTTCTCCAATTAACTTGTTCCCAGTATTCCCCCAGGCTGGGCTTCATTTCTTAGGCCTCTTTCTGGCAGATCCAGTTTCACCCATCCTGATCTGGACAATATGCTTGTTCATTCCAGCACCTTAGGACTACTTGTGGTTGACCCAGTTTCAATCTAAGTTGGTTCTACCAATAACATAAGGTAACATCACCGGATTTTTGGTGATGAAAGATAAAAATTACTATATTTTTTGCATTTTTATCTTTTTATATATATTTTTCCTTTGTGATTTTTTATCCTATCTTATATTATATTATATTTTATGTTATTTTTCTTTTTTTGCAATGTGACTTAGCATATCATATGATTAGAGGTCCATCTTTTCGTTTTTCCTACTCTGGTTCAGCAGTTCATTTTTGAACTAACTAGCTATCATGGTTAAGAGGTCTATTTTAAGACTTAACCACCTATAAAGGTTCAGCAGCCCCCTCCTGGTACTTAACCAACTCCAGGGACTTACCTGTTGTAGGTTCAGTGGTCCCTCAGGAACATTGCAACTTAAATTCCCCTAGATCCAATAATTTATATTTAGTACAGATCCAGCTCACTATACAACTATCTGTGAGGCTCTTAATTGTACAAGCATCATCTACAAACGTGACAATCGCCTAAAGCAGACCCAACCAGAAAGCATCCAGCTTAATTCTTTAATTAAAATCTTAGATTCACAATAGGCTACTATATTCCCCACATGGTACTCTTGTATCGCTGGTCAGTTCTTGTCATCCATTTTTTTGCTTTAATACTTTCATTCAAGGTGGTATCAAACGCCTGCAATTGCAGTTCAATAATTTTAATTGTCAGTCAGTTCAGATATTTATCAGTGCTCATCCCCAATGCTGGTTATACAACTTATAACAAAATTGGTGGTAATGCTGCCTAAATACCTAAAGTGGTTTCAACAGCATTTTCCCTGTTGTCATATGATGACTGATATTGTAGGCGAAGGTAACTGAACTTATGTTTGTTCCCTGAGCAGAAGCTTTTCCCATGACCAATTTCTTAGTGTCATGGTTAGCATTAAGTTGACTAATTCTACCATTCCATTTATTTCTAGACAATATGAAATGGATGCTACACCCAGGATTCCCATCAGTTTGTTCAGCCTAGGGGATCACATATGTGGCAAAATTTGTTCCATTTTCACCCAAAAAACTTGCAGGAATACATGCTAGTACACCACTTGGTCTAGGATTAATCTCAACATGCTTGTAGCATACACTCTGATCAAGGATTTTGTTTCTACCCATCTAGTCAGATGGTCTATTGTCACTATGATGCATTTCACTCCTCCAGTACTGATACTCAGTGGTCCCATCTCATCTAATGACACCATGTGCCATGTGAACTCAGGGCCTACTAGCCAGTATCCTGTTAGATTATTATGTGGCTTGTGGAGTTTGCATTCCACGCAACGTGTCAGGCAGTTGGCGACATCATAATTTAATGGTTCCCAGTAGTACTGGCGAATATGGTCCATGGTTTTTCTTAGGCCACCATGGCCAACGACTTTGTTTGCAGATTATATCATTTCCACTCTTTCTGATATCTTTAGGAATCAAAACCGTTTTCTATTCATAGTTTTGTATAATTGTCTTTTTTTCATCTTGGTGTTTTCCATCACTTTCTTTAGTGCACCATGATTTTCTCAGGGCTCGTCCCCAATATTGCCTTCAATATTCTTCTGGAATAACTCATCCACTTGATTATAGACAACTTGGACAGCAAGCAATCTTGATAATCTAACAGCATTTTGATGTTTTTCTCTTGCAAGTGTAACATCTCAAAAATTTTAGGCTTGTACTTTTAAAGCCCATCAGACCTGTCACCCCTTTGGTTCCTTCAGGCTATGAGCCAGCATAAAGGGAGTGGTTGGTCACCATTTTAGAGTGTGTTCCATGGATATAAACTCAGAATTGCTTGCATGCATAGATCACTGTGAGGCATTTGCGCTCTGTCGCATTGTAATTTCTTTCCAAAGGCGTTAGTGTTCTGTTCACTAGGCCACTGGATGTTCTTCATCATCATCCACTTAACTTAAAATGGCACTGATTTCCAACAATGAAGCATCAGTTTGGATGATGAATTCCTGAGCAAAATCTGGGTATTTTGTGACAGGACTGGTCATCAAATAATGGCATAACTCATTAAACGATTCTTGGACCTCATTGTTTCACATAAATCCATTTTTTTTAATCATCCAATATTTGGTATAACGGCTCCATAATTCTGGAGAAATACATTAAGAATTGACAATAGTAGCCGACAATCCCAAGAGATATTTGGATATCCTGAATGCTCTTCAGAATTGACATCCATTTGATAGCCATGGTTTTCTGCAGCTGGGGTTGCAGCCCGTTGGAGTTTATCACAAACCACAAGTACTCAAGATCTTTCTTGAAAAAATGACATTTCCTTGTCTTATCTTCAAGCTTACAATCACCCAACACTTAAACACTTATTCTAAGTGCTCCAAATGGTCCGTGAAGTTCCTTCTGAATACATTGATATCATCCAGATATAATAACAAACAGGGTAGCTATAAATCACTGAGGATAGAGTCCAGTGCTCTCTGGAATGTCACCGGTGCATTGTACAATACCTAGGGTATTCTAGTCAGGTGGTAAAGTCCCTGTGCGGTAATTATTGCAGATTTTCTTGAACTTCCTTTAGCAAAATTAATTTGGCAATATCCCAAAATCAAGTTATCGTCTTAAAAGTACTTGCCATCCCCTGTTGATTGAGCATGTCATTGATTTTTGCAATGGATTAGAATCTTTCCTAATGATTTTGTTCAATTAATAATAATCAATCAGTACTCAATTTAATCTGTCCTTCTTTCCCTAATTAAGATTGGACTTGCCCATGGCTTCAGCGACAGAACAAGGAGCCCATGTTCAACTAGCTTGCTTATTTCTTCGCTGACCACAGCTTCAGCAGCTCTAGACCAGCGGAAAGGTCTCATCCTTATTGGTGGGTATTCCCCCAGTGTTGACCTTGTGGATCTCGTTTTTTGCATCCCAGGCCATGGTCATCTTGGGAAAATATCTCCCAGCTTTAAGAGCTTATCTTCTTGTTGCTGCTCTGATAATTCAGCCAGCTGCTCTTGATTAACCAAAATGTTTACGCCTTAAGCAGCATCTGCCAGTAATCCCATCTTGATTAACTTCAAAAGTCATGAATTTACTTATCTCTGTCATCAGGATAAAATGTATAAACGCGAAGACTTGATTCTTCTCTATCTTCATCAGCTCTTCTCTCAGATTAGCCAGTAGCACCTTTATTTCTCCATATCCTGGCATAATAATCCCCAACGCTACCCATGGCTCAATTCTCACTTTTCTATATGGGCTGAAAACTTCTCCATATAATTGCTCCAGGATTTTGAGCGTTAACCCCTGTTAATGATTGTTTGCATTCCCAGTGGTATGTTATTTGTCATTTTTGTCCTCAAGGGTATCCCACAATTTTCTAGGATATTCTTTTGCATTTCGCTCCTTTTTTGTCCAACCAACTTATACTGGATGGTAATGAAGCCGTCATTGTAATTCAAGTTTAAAAAATTGCTCTTCTTTGTCATTGGTGGTCTACTTCCCGCTGATATACCAAGGACAGGGTTTGCCAAAAAATTCCCAGGATGTTCTCCTCAAAATCACATTACACCATACTCTTCTCAGGAATTCTGTCCTTATAATAATGTTGTAATTCTGATTACCCAACACTATGGCAGGAGCTGATACAACATGCAATCTGAACTGAAGTGGCAGCGCACTGTAGGCTCTACAGAATAAAATGATATCTAGTCCAGCCATTCCATATTCCTTATGGTATTCTAAATCTGGTGAAGTCTTCATTTATTTCACCATTTGGTTGAAATGACGTTGATGGGCGCTCCACTGTCAATTAACGCCCATACTCTCACTCAGTTGACTATGATATACTCATAGGTGCACTCAAAGTATTGTAGTAAGGTATTTATTAAGTGGATAGTGGCATTAATTGCCAAATTAATAGTATGAAAAACTGCTTGGATAAATCAAGGAAAGATTCTTTGATTGCGCTAATGGGGAGTGATATGTTCACCTCATCTAATCTCACCTTGAGCTTTACCTTTGGTTTCTCAGCGGATATAATCTTGTCCGCTAGCTGATGAGCATATGGTGAGCCACTCCCTTCACAATTCTGCTGTCAAATTCCTTCACTTTGGCTTGGGTATTGGCGTTCACGTCCAAATTAACAACCTAATAGAGCAGGTCGGGTTTTTCATCATCTACAATTAATTCAGAAATATCTATGTCATCATTCAATATTGGGAGGAACGGGTTTGTTCATGGTGCCAGATAGTTCTTTGTCTAGACTGTGGGTCTTTTTCCTGATTCTATGCTGATTCTCTTTTCTTTAGCCTGAACTAGAGTGACTTGCTCCTTGTTTTTCTTGCTCCAACATTGAGCAGCTGAATGTACATTTTTTCCATATTGGTGGCAACAGATCTGCATTATGTCCACTCATTTTTGTACTTCAAGCTTGTTTCCCAACATTACTAACTTTTGTTGCTCCTTATTCACCTCAGCAAATTACACAGTATCCTAGGCTTAGGTATGAATAACTTTAAAAGCTCAGTTGGGTGATCCAAAGGTCGCTCCTAACATTTTTAGGTGATCCACCCTCTGTGTTGTAGACATCTCAGTAACTAGCACTGAAGCCATTGTTTAATAAGCCTCTAAATGGCTGAAGTGTCGCTTGTATCACAATTTGTGTATTAGATCTGTTAGAACTTTGCAAATGCCAGGATCTGTGATTCCTGTAGAATTGGTCTATGAAAGCTGGTAGAGTCTTGTCAATTCAGTATTAAATTCCCATAAATAACTGCTTGAAATTAGGCATATGCTTAGTTCTTTAAATGCTATCATAATGGCTTCCTTGGCCCACTATAAGACCAAATGTCCCCATTAAGATGGGGTAACACCAGATTCTGACAATTGATGCTCATGCAGCTCATGATGGCCACTACCTTTTGTCAGATGCTAAATCTGAACATCATCATCTCATTTAGATTAAAAATGAAGGGGCGTTGTCCTGGTTAAAGTGACTAATTTTGGTTACTCCAAAATTCATCTGTGGATCCACTGGAAGGGGATTCCTGCCCAATAACTCAATTGACTATAGGTTTAACATCAAGGATTTTTCAAGATTAATTTAAATGACCCAGGAATTTTTCTGGGTGGTTGAAACTTTCCTGACTGAAGTTTCATGTGTGTCATTGTCAACTTCGTTTTCCTCCGTATGCTCTCAATCACATCTGTTATTCTCCAGTTCCTCTATGCATTTCATTAAACACCTATACTTTGTTAATCCAGCATAAGTGTTCTCAATCAACTTCTCGCTCAGCCTTATGAAATGATACCTCTTTATTTAATTCACCCTCCTTGCGTTTCAAGGAGGTGACCTTTCCATAGAGGTCATTGTTTATTTTATCAACTTCCTTGACTAATCCTTGGCTTTCATCATCCATTCCTCCAAAGTAGTAAAATTGGCTTGTGAAACTGAGTTGAGTGCATTATCATTGACAGTTTCTAGTTTCATACAAAGCTTCCATAGTTGGTTCTTGCAAGACATGGTAGATATAATCTTCTCATCAAATTTGAATAAAAAATCAACTCCCCCTGTAGTGAGCAACAATCGTTAAAAATTTAAAAGCCTTTTTATCTTTTCTGATAGTAGCTCGCTTCAGCTCCTTTGATTAACTGTACAGGTTCTTTTGTATGTGCTTTATATGAGTCATTGATAATAAATTGACTGAGTAGTAATAGTATGAAGACTATTACTCTAGTCGAGCTTTTGATAACCAATATGTTTATTTGGTCTAACAATAAAATGGTGCTTGTCCTAAACTTGGATGGTCTTTTGGATATTTATAGGGACTTCTTCCCCATTCTGTAGAATTAAACCTAGGATTTTCTTAGTACTAGATGGTCCCAACCCGAGAAAGGATTCATCGATGTTTATTAAATTACGCCTGGGTCTCCTAAGAGCCTGAGGCGAGGGAAGGGGAGGGAGGAGGCATCGAGAAAGGGAGGGGAGTTTGCGCGCCAAAGCCATGCTTCAGTGACAACTGAGCGGGGGAGTGTTGGCGACATAGTGCAGACCTTCAGGGCCATCTCAAAGTGTATCTGAAAGTGGGTGATCATGTGTGGAAGGGTCCACACCTGCTGGTCAAAGGCAGCATGAAGGAAGGAGTTATGGATGGTCCAGATGGCTGTGGCATAGTTGAGGACACGGAGGGGTTGGTGGCAACCAGGCAACGTCTGCTCAAACATGAGGTCTTTCACAGGGTGTCCAGACCAGGGCTGAGAATGGAGGAGCGCGCGGGCCTTTAGCCAAAATGGGCGACACCTGGACAGGTGAAAAAACGATGGATGTAGGAGTCAATAGGCTCCGCACAGTGGGGGCAGCTTTGGTGCTGGAAGGTAGGGCCAGTACAGTCCCCTGTCCTGTATGAACAGTGGAGCACCCTACATAAGGTGTTGGACACCTTTGCTGACAGGATGGGGTGATAGACGTCCTTCCACAATTTCTTAAGGTTGAATCTCATGGAGGGAGGAGCTCAAGGAGTCTTGGGCGGATGGGAGGACGATCTTGGGGGTTGAGGCGAGTTGTGACAACTTGTCCATTGTGCACAATTGCATGACGACGGGGACTGAAGCCAGGGCCTTCCCTTCTGTACAGGAAGGCATGGTGGATCCGCGCACCTACTAGTTTCAGGGCAAGGAGAGCCTGGTTCCAGTAGGGGGATGAGGATGGTTTCAAGCGATGGACTGGGTGGTTTGTGAGCAACTCACCTAATGAGGTCAGAGATGCTCTAGGAAGACCCAGAGCTGCTGACATTGACTGGCGGTAGGCGGGCGCCCATTGGGGCATGGGGGTCGCGTCAAAGCAGACAATCGGCCATAGGAACTTCATGAATATTGTGGTGGCGTGGGATCGCGTGTCCAGAAGCCCTAGGCCCCTTCATTGCAGGGTCATGCAATGGTTGAGAGGGCCATTGGAGGATGGTTTGAGCCCCAGATCCAACAGCGGAGGAGTACATTGAGCCGCGTATAAAAGGCATCTGTGAATGGGCAGACGTGCGCTAGGAACCAGACTTTGGAGAGGAGGAACACATTGGCCATCAGAGCTCAACCCTGGGTGGTGATGTGCCGCCGGTTCCAGCTGGCAATCCTGGAGTTAACTGCTGCGAGGAGCAAGTCCTCATTATCTTTTAGCGCAACTCCTTGTTGGTTAGTGAGAACGCCCAGGTGACGGAAGGTACCGCGCACAGGTTCAATACCAAATGGTGGGGGGAAGGTGGGGGAGCCGACCTGTACAACTGTTGTCTTGGATGTGTTGACCATGGCGTTGGACGCCTTGGTGTACCTCTCAATGGTCACAGCAGCGAGGGCAACATCCCCAAGGCAGCCAAATGCAATGGCGGTGTTATCTGCAGATGCCATGGTGCGGGTGGGGGCTTTACCTGGGACCAGAATCCCTATTAGCTTGTCCTGTAAGGAGGCCAAGAGGGGGTCGAGGGTGATGTTAAAAAGGATAGGGCTCAGGGGGTCCCCTTGCCGGAGACCTTGTCCAACTGGTAATGCCACTGTAAAACCCATTGGCGCCAGGACTCTGGTGTGGAGCTGGTCATAGAGCGCTGATATCCAGCGCCTAGCCGTTGAGGGAGATGGAAGCGGGCCAGGGAAGCATTAATATACTTCCAGGCCACCCGATCATATGCTTTCTCCATATCCAGGAGAGCCACAAAGCCATTCGCCTTACGAGAGTTAGCAGTCAAAGTCACGTGAAGGTCATTATAGTTGTCCCATAACGACCTCCCTGGAATAAAACCGTGCTGGGATGGGGAGAGGCGAGGTGACACCCATTTGGTGATGCGGTTGGCCAGAAGCTTCGTGAAGAGCTTGTGGTCTGTGTTGATCAACGCTATGGGGCGCCAGTTCGCCAGGTTCTCACGGTCTGACTTCTTGTGAATGAGGGTCGTGATTGAGCCTCTGGTGGGGAGGACCTCGCCATTAACCAAGAGTGCAGTGAAGAGGTCGCGGAGGGTTCTGGCTATCACCGCAGGCTCCAGAAGGTACACCTCGAAGGGTATTCCATCTGGGCCTGGGGCTTTAAGCTGTGGGAATTTCAGAAGGGTTTCCATCACCTCCTGGATGGAAATAGGCGCCAGTAGAGCCTCATCAGCCCGTGGGTCAATGGGCGGCTCTGGAGCCCGCCACAGGAATACTTGGATGTCTGACGGGTCCACCTGGGTGGCATGGAAGAGGCTGGAGTAGAAGCGGTGTAGTTCCTGCGTGATTTCCTCTTTATCTGAAGTGGTTGTAGTGCCAATCTTCAGTGCAGTAATATCCTGCGCTGTTGACCGGGCTTTCTGTTTCTGAAAGAAGAAGCGGGTGGGGCGTTCCCATTGAACATAGTAACGAGATGTTGTAAAGTTTGCCGCCCGTTTTTTCTGCAGTGTGAGCTCCAAGCGGAGTGCTTCCTGCGCCGCTTCCCAGTATTCCAACCAACTGGGAGAGGGCGAAGGCTGGCAGTCTCGCTCTAGATGTCTGATTCTGGCTCCCGCCCTTTTGACTCTGGCGCGAGCTGTAGCGCTCATCTGGTGCTTTGGCACAGTTGTAAGCAACGCGGGTGATGCCCTCCTTGGTCACCGCCCATCTAGCCTTATGGTCAAGCAGGTGGGGTGGGGGGGAGGTGAGATTCTCCAGGATGGTCATAGACAGCTTCTCCTTAGTGAAGGGGTTGTTGAGAAGAGCTGGAGCAACCCTATGCCAGAACCTACGCGACAGTCTAAGCGTGGTGGTGAGGACAACAGTGAGTGACCTGTGATCACTCAGATGGTTGTCACGAGAGATGGGAGAGGAGACGTGGCCAATTAGCAGGGGGCCAATCAGTGCCATATCTATGCGTGACGCTGACTGGAAAGCTCCTCCATCATACTGGATCCTAGTCATGCAACCTAGGCCAGACGCGGAGGGTGGAAGCGCATCCATAAAGCCACTCAGGCGAAGGAAATCCTGGAGGTAACTTGATCCAGGGCGTTCCTTTGCTGCAGGGGGGTAAGAGTCACGGACGCGACTTATGGTTGTGTTTAAATCTCCCAAGAGGACTGTATTACGTGGGAAATTGAGTTGGACGAGCTCTTCCAAGAGCCAGTTTTGCTCCTGACCTGCATCAGGCAGGTAGATGCTTGCAGTGAAGAAAGAGAAGTCAGGAGTGGTGAGTTTGGTCAGTATGAGGCGGCCACCTAGATATTGTGAAAAAGAATGAGTTTTAACCTGGGGATTCAAAACAATAAGGGCGGCATGGTTTGTCCAGAAGGAGTTGCCTCCAAACTGTTCATTCCATGCAGATTGTTCGTGGGGGAGGATATGGGGCTCCTGGACAGCAGCGATGTCAATTATTGCTGACCTGAAGTTGCGGAGAAGGCGGGCTCTCCACTTAAAGTCCCACAACCCATTCGCGTTGATGGATTGCAGGGCCAGGGTGCTGCCATGGGGACTCATAGCTGTTCCCCTCCATGTCCTGGGGGGTTGCCAGCGCTTAAACCTGCTGCTGTGAGGCGGCTAGTTTTGAGTCCTTTAGCTTGACTATTAGCTGCAATCCGTGAGGAGCGTCGAGGGTTCTGAGAGGAAGGAGAGGGTGGGGGGCGGAGGACCCAGTAAGCCAGCCTAGGATGCTGCCCCCGCTCCGTTGCAGGGGAAGGATCTGAGGGTGCTCAATGGTGACCTCCGCGGTGTCCCCATTTGATGAGTCTGAGTCCATATGCACTTCCTCCAACACTGCAAAGGATCCGCGCGAAATGGACTGTGGGGTTGGGGTAGGACTCTTTGAGGTGGCACTTCTACCACAGGCCGCGGGTTGCCAGTCCATGCTAGTGGCATAGCTCTATTGGGAGCTGAGGGTTGATGCGATAAATCGCTGGTGGAGGTTGGTGGGGGGTGCCGCGGAGCCCTGAGTGGAGGTGGCTGACGAGGGGCGCCCTGTGGGAGATGCCTTGCGCTTGGTGAGAGAGGGAGTTGACTCTGGGAGATTGGAGGGGGTGCCCATTGGAAGGGGGGCATGAGCGCGAAGGTATCCCATACCAATAGTGAGGTTAGCTGTTTCAACTGCTAGGCGCAAGGCCTCAGGGGACAGGTCTTGAATGGGAACCCATTGTGTGGGTTGTGGAATTGCTGTTGCAGCCACGTGGGATCGTTTTTGGCCTGGTTTAGGCCCCTGGGTGGTGGCTAAGAGGGCTCGTTTTCGAGCTGTGCAGCCGCTATACAGGTGTCCAAGGGCGTTACACCATGAACACCTGGAGCGCGCCTGATCAGGGTCGACAAAAAAGATCTCAGGGCATGCCCCAACTACCGCCACATGAGGAATAACCTCAATGTTGCGGGATACAGTGGGGGAGGGGATGAATGACGCCCTAGCAGTGCAAGCTCTTTGAGTGGGAGCATAGTAAGAGGGGATGCTAAAGTCCACTGAAAGAACAGACCCAAACTCCATTAAACCACAATGGAGCGTCAGTTTAAGAGACTCAGGATCAACAGGCGTTGGTAGGTTGAAAAAGTAACCCACGAAATTTTCTCCAGGTAGGAGCGTGTGCAGGAGATGTGAAGAGATCCACGCGGAATAATGAACTGGAGGGTGGCAGCATGGTCAGCAAGGGCAGCTTCAGTGAAGCCCACATCGATGTAGTGGCCCTCCACTAATTTATGGATGGTGGTATTAATTGATGAGTCTCCGCGATCGCTGCAAAGTATGAGAAGTAATCCTCCATATAAAATTCAATAGGGTTATGCCCATCTTAAAGGTGAATCGTGTGGGAGAGGGTTGAGCAAGGTAGAGCTTTTTGCGCTCTAGTTTCATCTCATTTCTTATTAACATCAGCAATAAACGCCACTTTATGGGGATCAGCTTTGGGTAGCGTAGGTGCCAAAGATTTTTGCCACGCCCCAGTGGCTCCTTTGGTACGTTTGTGTTTGCTTTGGGCTGCAATCGCGGGTTGAATGCAAGCTGGTGGTTTGGACAAGTTTGCGGAGTTCCCCTGTTTCTGGAATGTTCCAGCAGTTGCTGGCATCATATTGAATTGAGGGGTGGATTGTTGGACCTCGCTAAATTGGGGAGGCCCATCCAGATTGGAATTAACTCCAGCCAATTGGGAGGAGGGCGATGTTTCATCACCATCCCAATCTATTTGAGTAAATTCAGCCCGAGTATTTGCTGTGATTTCGTGGGCAAAACATACTGGCTGATTGGTGAATTGGTAGTTTTCAGCATATGGAGATAAAGTGCCAACTTGAGAAGTGCCGATTATGGGGTTTAAATAGGACAGGTGAGGTTGGAACTGGTGTGAAGTTCCAAAATCCGAACCAGTTGAATCCCCATTGGGAAAAATAGATTGTCCCAATTTGGTGCTTAGTAAACCAGAATGTGCGGCTAATCCAACCTTACATCCGAGGGTTTGGGGCCAGGTAGCTGGGTATCGCCCCTCATGAGGGGAGCCAGAAACACGGCATCAGCAATAATAGATGGGGCTGAATTAACTGACACAATGGGGGAGGTGAATGCCTGGATGGGCTGGGTTGTATTCAACTGAGCAGACGCCATTAGAACAGCGTGGGTGATGGCCTCCTTGGTTGGAGGGGGCCCAATGGGTTGGTGGGAGGTAGCGCACGCAGAGCTGTTGGGCGTGCAGGTTGCAGAAGTGCGATCAGGTGAACTGGCGCTAGTTATAGTAGCTCCAGGTTGGGGGGTGGTGCCTGCTTTCACAGCTGCTGCTTGAGAGCGGGTGATTTTGGTTAACCCTGAGGTGGGTAACTGGGGGTTGATTTGTTTAAAGGTGGTGCTGGCTCATTTGGCCGAGCCCGCGGGTTCTTTTGCAGGATTTCCCGCCATATTTGCTAATAGTTTTCGTAAATCTCTTTAGTGGAGCTAAATTTCAAGGCTGAATTGATTTTCAAAAAGTGATTCTTAGCAGAGAGAGTGAATTAAACCTAGGACTAGGTTCAGAGTTTCTTCTCTATTCTGATAGAACTTAACCTAAGGTTATGTTCAGTGGTGCTTATTACTTCTCATCATGCAGAGTCCACGGAGATAACAATAAAATAAACAAAAAATCTCTTATCCTGTCAATTCTAATCTCAAGAGAAATTATTCATAATTTTTAAAGTGCTTAATCTGAAAGTATCTTTATTAATGAATAAATATATATATCTTTTAATCTATTATAGATAAAACATAAAGGGATATATAAATAAGGTTAAAGACATATGACTCATTATAGAACATAGAGAAGTGTTAATGTGTGACATCATTTAAACAATCATCTTCTCTATAATTAAATGATCCTCAATAAGGTACATTTCTACAATAACAAGATGGTCTGATGCAGTAATTAAAGTAGTGCTTATGTTTGATATCAGTTAGCCTCCAGTATTCTTCATAATTGATATCAACCTCATTTTTATATCATCTTACACCCAAGTGATGTTCCCACTCACTTCAAGGTACTGGAGACATAAACTAATGCCTGTCATGGATAGCTGCCATAAAAGGATCCTGGCCAACCTTAACAATTAATTCTTTAACGCCTGTATTCCCCCAGGCTGGGCGAGAACTAAATAAAATTCTTATCTATGGATTTTTTCATATATTTATCTGCTTTTAAAAAAGCAAGGATTTTATAAGTGAATTCAGCGCTCAAATCTACTGTTGGAGCCCCAATTGGAAACGGCGGCTGTCAGTGATGATTATTTCTCCAGGGTTGCAAAAAATGATTAACTTCCTCATCAGTATTGAGTGGTTCCTCCCACTGACCTCAATGCGCCCTCTTCTGGATTGAAACAAAGAACGTGTTACAACGCCTTTTCTCAACCCCAAAAAGTCACCATTATTAGGTAAAAAACCAGCTTAGGTAATGGGACTTTTACCCATAAACAGCAGGTTGCATCCCTAAAAGGTTAACTCACAAGTTGTATCACAGGTGGCATCACACGCCTAGAAACTCATTAACCTCTTAGTTGATTTTTGGTTGAAACAAAATTGACTTTTACAAGTTAATTAAGTTTTCGGTAATAAAATTGACAGTCTAATCATTTGTTTATAGTCGGTGATCACCCCTGACAAAACATTAGTGATCCATCGGATCAAAACCTGTTGAATTACTAAGTATTCATTCGTGATAATACTCCAAACAACAGTTATCATATGTAGTCAATAACTCCCATATTTACTAAGGGGTTGAATCCCCCTAGTGGAAAAACATATGTATTAAGATTAATCTGGGTAATATGGGCATATCAAAATCCCAACGGCCTCCTATAGAGTGCAAATGTTTTCTTCTCAAGGATTCTTGGTGAGGCATATGGGCTCAAACTCTATTTAGAATTACTACCCTTTCCCACTATTGTATCTTGGGCATATATAAGATCCCATTTAGTTCTTGCAACTTTAAGCTGGTATTTAAAGTTAGTAGGACATCCTATTTCCTCCTCAAAATTCTCAGCTAGGCGCGTCATCGCCAATGCTGAGAGAGGTTCTGAGTGTAAGTTTTGTCTTAACATCTGCGGAAGCTGTGAGTGAGTAACCTTAGCTGCATGGGCCAGTGAGCAGAACAAATGAGCATATTTCTCACTAAACCCTTTTCCTGAGACGTCAACAACAAGGGTGACCAAGTAGCATATTGACATAATGTGATAAGCAACTTAACCAATCAACTGGAGACACTTATCAAGAGTCTCAGGAAGAGTCTCTTGATTGTCCAGGAGAGCTTTACCAAAATTGCAGACTTATTGGGTAACTCATTTAAAACTTAAGAAATTTAATCAGCGAATGTAGGAGTCCCTCCACCGCCTTGGTTAGGCGACCTTGAAAATGAACCTTGTCAAGAACCTCATGAACTGTTCTCAAGGACATAGTTTCCAGGAGGGGCTGAACAGAACCAACTTTAATTGAAGCAGATTTACGGTTAACAGGAACTGACAGCCACCCCTTCATCGTACAATAGATTTTCACAGCAGGAACACCAATGTGAAGATGATCATCAGCACCGTGGTTAGATGCTGATACCAATCAGGTAAGAGGGATCAAACATGTTTCTCTTTAAGGCATTACATGCAGAACAAATTGTGTGTGAATTCTGTGTAATGTAATGGCTCTTACCAGTAGTTGACAAAAGCGTTAGGTAACACTAACCAGGTAATTGTTAAAAAAAAACAAGAAAGTACCCTAGATAGAAAACTGGTTGCCTGAATACCACTATTTTGAGGTTGAATCAGATCTTGAAGAAGGGGTAGGATGATATCTAGCCCTAACAGCGCCACTTGACCCCAGGACAGGACAAAGAGGGATTCCCTAATTGAATGAGTTCATTCTATTAGCTCAGGGAAAATGCGTTTATAATAGTATATCCTAGTAAATAAGATAAGGAATTTTAAAACTTTCAAGATATGTTTTATATAGCAGAAACCACAAAAAACAAATAATTGAAAGCTAAAAGTTCTTCACCGCTGGCCTCATTAACGAAGATATCTCTTCAACTATACCTTCTTATGCCCCATGTCACTGATGCTCCCACCCCAATGCTGTCTGCCATGGTCCGCCAGCTAAAGCGGGCGCCAGACAAAAGTTTCCTCAAAGCCTCCTCGCCATCTGATATGGCTTCCTAGGCTGATAACCTAGGGGCTATATTAAGATTTTTTAATTTATAATAATCCCTTTGTTTGGCCCATATGCAAATAAAGATGCGTGGCGGCTCCCCCTTTTTGGGTTGGAAACAACTAGTACTAAAAAAAGAAAGCTGAAATTTCTTCAATTCTTATATAAATGGTCAAGAACAATGTTCTAGACTTGTATAAATCTACTAAGTAAGCCATGTTGCAAGTTTAACACTTAAGAGTCTAAAAAATAGGGATTGGTGTCCATGCCAAATTCAGAAGGTTTTTCTGTAGGTACACTCCTATGAGTTCAACTATTTAAAAATTTTGATTATTAACTGGAACCCATTATTCATTTCCATATATACCAGGGTTGTTGTATGCAAGATGGGTAAAGTATTATGTTCATCAAACATTTTACCATTTTTGAACCCCTATAAATAGGGATTCTCCTTGTTTCCTTAGCTGAGGCAATTTGGCATTAACTTCAGATTGTTTATTTAATAAATGGCCAGATTTTTCAAGCTTAGATCAGTCAGATTCAATCAAAGCATAAAAGGGCCTTTATTTATTTCTAAATTGGGCTCCAATTATGTGGCCCCACCTAAAAACAATTGTTATCTTATTTTTATACTATTATCTTAAACAAGGATACTGGGATGGTCAAGAATACCCTGTATTATCATAGGCAGTCTATATACCAAAAATGCTAGCAGAATCAAAACCAATGATGTAGTAGCCACTCCTCACTATTAAGTTCAAGGCCAGGAAAATCTTGGCTTTGACTCTAATTTACACCCTATATAGTCAGAGCAACCACCCCCACCTAACCAAACCGCTCTCCCCTCAGTGTGAGAAGCATGATCAAGGCTATTACTGGCACTCAGTTAATGGTTGGAATGGGGATGATGTTCATTGATCAGTATTTCCGCACCTATCACCCCACAAATCTCACTCAATAATAATCAGAATAACAATGCTGTGCAGAGTATCAATGCTATCATGGGTATTGGATTACCCCCAATGGAAGCCAAGTTTTTACTTGGAACGTCAGTTGTCTGACAAGGAACATGCAAGTAGATGATTAACTTATACTATATTAATATTCCATTTTCTAAACTGATATAGCATAGACTGTTAAGAGTTAAAGTCTACAAGCTTTTCTGCAGCTATAGATTAAAATAATAGTTACTTTAGATTATTGATAAGGGCTTAACAATTTTATATAGACTATTGCTACTAGATTTGGCCAGCACACATTTACATAACTTAAAGCATAAATTAAAAATCATTTTAAATATTAGCTAACTTTAAAGTAACTAAACAAAAAGCTCTAATTGCAACCTTAATGATATATTAGCAATTTAAACATATGTTATGTTTATCTGATGTGAATCACTTAATCCAACACCAATATCAAACCTTATTTAAAATTTCTTTAGGTTTATTTTGAACTATAAGGAGGGATTCTATACACCATTTTTTAAAACGATAGTGTGGTACACAAGACTAGGTATATATCAGTCAGAAATACCTAATTTCTGATTGCCATAAAATTTGTTGTCAACTGATGATGACAATTGATGCCCAGCATGTGGGCTGGATATCTGAGGTAAATGCTAGAGCCTAATGCTACTATCAATCTTAGACTTGTGATTGGGTAAATGATGAATGTGAAGAAATAAACAGGTTAGTGAAAACAGTTTTTTAAAAAACACTTATTATTTATTATATAAATGCCACTATTTGAGGTAAAAACCAAGGGACAGAGTGAACCTGTATTATGGGATTGGCCTGCTTGCTCAGGGGGCGCTAATGGAAAGGGGTTATGTCACTTGTGACAATTTATTTTATTTAATCAAAGAGTGCATCGCCAGGCAATTTGGATAGTCTAATTATTGAGTATGCAAAAATTTTCTCATGGTTCCAATAATGTCCACAAGGTTGAAGTCATGAGATTATACATAGTGGGCTGTTCCTAAGCTCACCAAAACTCTTATCAAATTCTGCTTACAACAATAAGACTAAGTCTAGCCCTTTGACAAAATATACTATATTTGGCGGTATTTTATCCAAATATAAACAACTATTATGAAAGATTATATGAAAGAAAACATTTTATTGTAGAAATAGGAAATTATATAGTGTTCAAAGGATTTGGGGTGCTTAAAGTAGAACTTAAATTATAACAAATCAAGTTCTTATCCTAAGAAAAAGATTGCATTTGTAACTTAGTTTCAGGGTCATGGAATTCAATTTACTGATTCTCTTTGATCTCCTGGATTTCTTCCTCAAATTAAATTATGGATCCCTTACTGGTTTGTGAATGTGTGGCTGCTGTTCTGAGCCTGACTGTGGCTCCTCTTATTCCTGTGACCCTTGTGGATCTTGCATCTGCATGGATACCTTGGTCATCTCAATCAATATTGTTTTCAAAATTAATTCACTTCTCAAATCAGTATTATACTTATTCCTTGGGGTTTTATGATTGAGAAAACTCTCCTTAGATGGAGCTTTGTCAATTTATCCATCATTTTTGAAAAGCCCCAAAGGTATAATATGGGATTTTATAAGTCTTAATGTATCATCCCTCCATCTAGACAAGGAGATATTTTATTTCCGGCGCAGAAAGGTCCACCAGTTCCCAGTGGCCCCTCTAATGCACTTTAAGACTTGGAACATGAGGTTGATGAGAGGTGTGCATAACCTGAACTCTACAGACCCTCCCTCCCTGCCCTTCATTACCTCCTCTACCCTATTATCATGATAAAAGAAGTGTGCATTGAGGTGGTTGAGGTCAGGGCTTCTGGAAGAACTCTAAGGCTAATCCCACCTCTAAGCCAATTGCCCTAGGTACAGTGGGAAATGTCCAAATGCTCCTCAAGTCTTCCCTATCATCTAATAAAGGCGGATCCGGTCACAAAAAGTGTTCCAGATCACGAATCAAACCCTCAAATTGCCTGTTACAATGCTAGATTATTTAAATTGCATGTTAGTAGTGTAAATAAAAAACACAATAACAGACCAAATAGCAGCTTCCAAACAAAGTTGGATCAATAGCCTGTATTATACCCCAAACCTTCTTCAAAACTTCTATAATATGGCTCTAAATTATGACTCCTACTATTGCTCTTCCCTATGTGCTAATCACCTAGTGTGCAGGGTCCTAGACCCTGATCTGAGATGCATCATCCCCTCTAAAACTGCAAGGAGAGCTTTAACTCTCCAAGAGTAAATTAACAATAAAAACAACATCAACGCACCCAATAAGTTGACAACACTTTCACGTCTTGCAAATAAAGCCCAAAAACCCCTATGACGAGGAAATCCTTAAAGCCATTAAAGGATATTATAGGAGAAATAAAGTGATAAAATAGCCTTTATTTAAGGTGTAGGAGACGACCAATAGGGAGATTGGTCTGAAAAACACTATTTAAAGGGAATAGGGAATGGACTGAATCAATTTGGTGGTACTTGGAATCAAAACTAATTGATAACACAATGCTACCATCCATGGTAGTTTAATACCTCAAGTATGTGTGAACTTAAGTTTTTGACATCAGCTTCATTTTACCATTTTTGGTAATATTAAACTAATACAATGAGTTTTATCCTTGTTTGTAATGCAGATGTTATGACCCATCCTCATTTACACTTTATCTGGTTTTTTTAGGACCATTGATATAACATTCTGGACCTCATCACATGATTTTAAGGAATCAACCTGAGTCTTCTTGGTCTTAAACTAGCGTTTAGCCAGTGTATCTGTGGTCAGGAGAACGGCCAATTTGACTCCTTTGCCTTGCTCATTTTCTCCTTGTCCAATTAATCCCCTCCAGAAATCTTATCATAAAATATGACAAAACCCTTCTGTCCCAGATACTATATAGGCAACTGCTTTATTTAGGGGATGTTGCTGGTTAATTTTTCTTTCTTTTTGTTCTTTAAAAAAGCAAATTGTGTTCACAATCTTTATTGTGAATCCTAAACTATATGTCACCTTGTTGATTGTTGCCAAAGTTATATGGCAAAGCACAGTGCCATCCTTGAATAACTCTGGAGAATTTTAGTAGACATTATAATCTGTAGACCTAACATTGCTCCTCACCTTCCGCGAGCTTTTTAATGATTATCTCTGCAATTATAGCTGCCAGTCTGTTTTCACTCTTCAGAAAACTAGCTCCAACTGAATTTTAGCTAATCCACACTATATGATCCGCACTAAACTTGACCTATATTTAAAATTAATAAATTTTATCAAAAATAATACTAATCAGCCACGAAACTTGCTAGGGTTGTCACCTCTTTGACTATCCCTCTCATGAGGGCTGCCCAGTAAAGCCTGCGGTTGCCCCTATTACAGACTTTATGGCTTATTATAGGAGACTTTGGTTTGTTATTAGAGCTATAACTTCTCAATTAACCCCTAGGCGTCCCATCTAAAGTTAATCAATGTAGCCAAGCCCCTGGAATTCAGAATCTTCAACTGGGTATTGTATAACACAACTAAGATGGACAGTCATTTCAATCTAGCTGTCACCTTGACAGGTTCTTCAGAGGCATCCGTTGCAATGTCATGGGAATAAACTTTAAACCAGTATTTATATTATTCATCCTCTGACGTTATTGCAACCAGCTGTCAAATTATTGCAGTGGTTAAAGAGTATATAAAGGACTCCATTGTTAGAAAAATTAGACCCATTGAAGACTATAAAAGGGGCTATGGAATATTGTAAATCATTTTGATTGCTGGCTGCAATAGATGATACTCAATTGTTATACTGGCCAGCTATATAGATTTTACCAATATTAATATTATCAGAATGTGGACTTTTCTTTCTCGTTGCAAACACTTTTGCAACCCATTCAATTCAAGACTAAATCTAGTTTGATAATCTCATAGAGGGGATTAGTCTGCGCCCATGTCTGGGAGCAGTTAGGCAAGCAAGGCAAGAGGAGCAGGCGGAAGGCCCGCGGCCTCTAACGTTCAAAAACGCCCTGGAGAATCCGGCGGAATAGAAAAAAATCTAAAAAAACTGGCGGTCACAATTTTCCCGGAGATACTCGCGTGGCAAGCACGATGCAACCAGTACATCAACACGCCACATTCCCAGCCACTTTTGTTGGTGGAATTCGGAGTCTGTGTGTATCTGGACATCCAAAAAACGGCCCTATGGGAAAAATTTTGTGAAGATGTACACAAAATTTTCCCAACTGCGGTGTACGTTGCACCTCACTCCATGTCACACGGTTGGCTGGACCTAGGTTTCAAAGGCAAAATAGCAGCAGATGAGGCTGCAGCAGTGCGCATAGTGGTCAACCTCCCCGAAGGGCAACAGGTCATCAAAACTAAACGCACCAGATGGACAAAATCAAACCAAATTTTCCTCACATTTGACTTTTTGCCTACTACAGTAAAACGTGACATTTTGGAGCAACACCTAAAAGGTGGTCTCGCCATATATGGGGAAATACGATCTTTTGAAATGCAACGTTTCACGCTGATGCCACACCTGTGCACCAACAAAGCCATCGCAGTTCTGACCCCAACTGAGGAGATCGCGAAGGACCTAACCCAGATCCCGCACTCCACCTTTATTGACATCGCAGGGCACACCACCCACCCATTCTGGGTAACCGTGGACAGCGCGCCCCCCATTTGCACCCACTGTGACGCGTTCAGCCATAAGGCGCATGCATGCCCCATAAAGAGGGCGTCACATTCCAAGAGCACCCCTTGGCGGCCATGGCCAGTGGAGAGGTGCACTACGAACCAACCGCAAGCACCAAGGAGGCTTTCCCATGAGGAGCACAAGGCTGCTACCTATTGGTAAAGCCCATCTCCCCGCAGGAGTGGAAGAAGGCCAATCAGGCCCATAGGACCGCGGCCAAGGAAGCGGCCAAGGCCACCACCACCATCCCACACTCACAACGCCAGGAGGACATGGAGACCTTCGCGGCAGAAGTAACTAGGGAATCCATCACCCAATCAGATTGGGAGGCCCATGCCAAATGGGCCACTCAATCTGAGGATCCGATATGAGATTTGATCTCACCCAATTGCTGCACCCAAGCCCTAGTTGAAACTGACTTGGGACCTATCCCAACCAAAAAATTTTTTTTTGCCCCACTCAACGGTGCACTGAACTTATCCACACCGCAAAAAATTTGTCTGACGTCAGGAAAACAAAAAGTGAAGGCCAAAGCCAATGCGACTCTTTCCACAAAAATTAACAAAAACCCCAATAGCGTTGCTGCTAATACCCGCGCTGCTGTGAAAGCCCGTGGGGACCTGGAAGAGGCTGGTGGGCCTGGGGGCCCACCCCCTTGCACCTAAGGTGCGATGGGGGAAACCTTCACTTTAGGGACGCTGAATATTGCCAGACTCAAGGCCTCCCCATCCCGGGCTAGGAAACTGAGTTTTTTACAAAACAATTTACCCGTGGATATCCTGGTCATCCAGGAGTCCCACTGTCCACGAGGTTCCAAGGAAGCTTGGAAAACAATGCTCCTACCATCCCTTTCCTTTTGGTTGAAGCACTGTGGGGTGCTAATTCAGAAAAACAATTTTTTCAAATTTACATCTTCAGAAATATTCCTAAATGGCTGAGTGCTCGTTGTCACCTTCTCATGGGCCGATGTTGCACACACAATCGTCAACATTTATGCCCCAAACGGTGCACATGAGTGTCAGGAATTTTTCTCGTCGGTCAAATCCCTCCCGCTACCCCCCAATTCTTTCCTAATTGGCGACATGAACTGTTGGCTAACCTCACCAACAGACCGGTGGCTGACCTCACCTCATGCCCCACAGGGTCACGTAGAACTATGCATTCTAAAATCCATCCTTGGGTTAATGGATGCGCTGCCACGACATGCCCCACTGCTCAAAAACATGACGCGTCCCCATGTCCACAACAGCCAATTAAGGTCCATGACCCGCATTGACCTTATTCTAGCACCGGCGAAATTCCAACCCCACATCTCCCACTTCAAAACAACAAAAATGGAATTCTCTGACCACTGACTGGTCTCAATAATATACCACTTACCCGTCACAGTTGCAAAGGCCCCACATTGGTGCAAAATCCGCCCCCCAGAGCTCGCGTCACCAGGATTTTCACCGGGGTGGAAGAGGCAACTTTGGCAAAATCGTTTGTTGCACCATTTTGCGTGGACCCCATTTCCACATGGGCAACTTTCAAAGAAGACACCATCCACCACTATCGCCATCTCTCATCCAGACGCTCATGAGCCACATTGGCAGTTATATCGCGCGCGCTGGTGGAATTGGCCCACTTGGAGTCCAACATTCCAGCCTCAGGATATAGCCCTGCATGGGGCCAGAAGTGGGCGGAGGCAGCCGCCCACCTCAACGCACTTGAAAGGCAACACAAACATCGGGTTTGTATCCAATACAGGGCCACATGCATCGCTAAAGGTGACAAGTGCACTGCATACTTCTTAAAAAATTTTTTTGCACCACGCCAGAGCGTGGCCTGCACACAGGTGTGAAGATCAGATAACTTTATTGTGGACACACCGGCTGAAGTGGCAATTGAAATGAAGAGATATTACTCTGAGTTATACCGAGCTGAACCAATTCAGCCAGCCGAAATGGCGGAATTTCTCAACTGAGCTCATATCCGCACCATTTTCTGATACCTAGAAATAATGAATTTAGTTACTCTGAACAAATTATGGACTACCATTTGCGGTGCGCCAAACCAAAAATGCCCAGGCCCAGATGGCATTCCATATGAGTTCTACAAAAAATATTTTAAATATATATCCCCATTGCTGCTAGCCTCACTCAACCAAAGCCTGTTAGAAACGTGCCTCCTATTAGGAGGACATGAGGCCTTTATGTTCACACTCTTCAAGAAAGGGGATAGGCTAGACTTAGCCAACTGGCGCCCCATTTCTCTAACAAACACAGACACCAAAATTTTAACCAAAATCATGGCTAACCGTTTAGGGACTGTAGCATCTGCCACCATCTCCCCAGAACAATTTGGTTTCATCCCAAGAAGGTCGATTTGGGATAACGTGCACTCTGTGGCTAATGTGTGTCAGTCCACAGCCTCTGGGGCACTTGTATTCTTGGACCAACAAAAGGCCTATGATAGAGTAAACTGGGAATACCTTAGGGCCTGCCTCCATCAATTCCGCCTACCTCCCTGCTTCATTAACTAGGTGATGCTACTCACGGAATCTGCAACAATGGCAGTGCGCGGCCCAGGTTTCCTAATGGAAGTAGTCCGTCCTCAAAGGGGCCTGTGACAAGGGGACCCCCTCAGCCCACTCTTATACAACTTCAGCCTTGACCCACTACTGCGAAATATGAATGCGCAACTCACTGGGGTCCATGTGCCAGGCCAAACCCCAGTCAAGATGATGGCATTTGCAGATGATTGCGTGGTGGGGGTGTGTAATAACAAAGATGCACGCGCGCTTGAAGCCCTCATTCAGGATATTACCGGGTAAGCAACGCGGCACTGAACGCCTCCAAAACCAAAATCATCCTCCTTGGTCGGTTTCAGAACTGCTGGGCCCCAGCAAGTAGTTCCCAACCCAGCCCATCTGCTCGCCCACGTCCACGCCTTACTAACTCAACACACACCGCTCCACTGTGCTCCCCTTTGTGCCACGACCTACCATAGGACCGGTACGCCATCTGGGCGTGTGGATGGAGGCAGGTGGATATGCGTCAGCAGTAATGGAGTGCCATATACTGGACAACGTGACGAAGCGAATCGCCTCTCTCAGAGCCCACCCTACTACCCTCACTGGCAGGGTTGTTCTTGCCAACTCTATGCTCCTATCCTAAGTCTGGTTTGGAGCCCACGCCATCCCCTTCTCCCCAAGCTTCTTCAAATCCCTGTATGCTTTGCTACAAGGTTGGCTTTGGTCAGGTCGCCCTCCACCAGTACGGCTAGAGGTCATGTTTGGCCCTCATCATCATGGTGGCATGGGCCTACTTGACTTCAAAGCCCATGCCGCCAAGATCCTGGGACATGGATCGTTGCCGTCACTGCTCCTACACTCCCATCCCAACACTGGTCATGCGCAGCCTGCTCCAACTTCTCCCGAGCCTTGGGCCTCAACAATCCATCAAACCCCCACTCCCTGATGAAATGCCTCGCATCACACACATCAGCCACAGGTCCTCACGGGACCAAAACCCACTACAAACGAATCCTACTCTCCATGTGAAGCGCAGAGTGGAGAATTCGTATTAGTGGACATACAACCTGAAGAGGTCGCCCATCTCCTCAGTTCACACAAGAGGTACAGGGGCTACTCATCCATGATGGCGTGATCCCCATTTGACCCCATGTCCTATCCAGGGTGGACTACCTGGACATGATGGACATCCCTTATTCCACTGAGACCCAAAAGACTATCTGGAAATACGCACACCATCCTCTGTTGCAGCCTCAAGTCCGCTCCCATGTGTGGCGCTGCCTGAGGCGGGTGTATCATACAGCTGAGCGCTCTAATGCTTTACACTCATCCTGTGTCATGTGTGGCCAGTATGGAACGCTGTTCCACCGCCTGGAGAAGTGCCCCACCTCTAAAGTAATATGGCGCGAAGTCCAACGTCTGCTAGGCCAGGATCAAACTCATCCCTTCAGTCTGTCAAGAGATATGTTTGCTTCATCAATGGCCTCCCCCTCCCACCCTCCCTCCGTGCTCTGGTGGTTGCAATCGCCATGTGGACTATCCACACGATTGTCTTGGATGCCATCGCTGGATCCATCCCCACCCTCCCTGAAGCTGTCCAAAGATTCCGGTCTCATTTGGTGGATCACTTTCAAGCGTGGATGTTTGGATATCTGCCACCGCGTCGCCGACAGCTGGTCTCCTCCTGGTTCCCAGTCTGGTTCATCAAATCAGACTCCTTCCTCCACACGTGCTCAATAGTGGATACGTCCCCTACACACGTCCCCTCCCCCTTTCCATAAGTGGCGTTCCCGCTGGCAACAAGAGATAGCATCGCTTCTCTGGGGTGCCTCCCCTGGTACTAAGTTTTGTCTCGTCTGAGTCATATTCAGAAGTGTCCGTCCCATGGTCGGCCTTCCCCGCAATAAATTTAAAATTTAAGTCCAAAATATTATCAGAATGTGAGTTCATAAAAGAATTTTTCCATAGGTTAAGGAATTAACCCCTTATAGTTGAGCCTTTCTCAACATTACCCTCCACAAGATGAAGCCTAGGAAGAGCTTTAAAACTTCACATGTGGACTTGGATATATGCGTGATGTGTAGTGTTGCCTTTGATAGAGTGTTCTGTTCATTTTCTACTGAAAATGTTTGCAGATCCCACCCAGATGGCCTGTAAATATTCAGGTTGTCATCTGCACATGTGGTAGATTTTCACTTTCTGATCACCTCAGATATGAGCAATTTAAGTTTTCAGCCGCTCTATTTAGTATCTCTTTAAGTAATTTCATAATATTGCTTCTGACATTCAGCTGAATCTTTACTAACTTCTCTGCTAAAGCTTCCTTTTAAATTATGAGGGATAAATTTTTCTTATCTGCATCCATCACTAGGGCTTACAAGCTTGGTAACGTGACTTCTCTTCCATATGGCATTTTAAATGGTGACATGTCAAAAGTCCTGTGGTAAATCAAGCGTTAAATATAAGGGCTGATAGCAACTAGATGTCTATTTTCTTTCTGTGGTTACCTGAAATCTTATCTAATATTAATATGAAGGTTCATCTTACCCTTTTATGCTTCCATTGGTAGAGAGTGTGTACGGTTTTATTTTGCTCCCTGAATCCAAATTAAGTCCATCAAATGTCTCACAGAGTCTTAGATGAAGAACCTTTCATTATTGGTAAATAGTATTTGAGGGCATCCATGGCAAGTAATAGCCTAGTTCTAAAGGAATCTCGTGGTAACTTTTGAGGTAAATGACTAAACTGTGATCGCTTCTAGCCACTTGGTGAAGTGATCAACTATAACAATAATAAACTTTTTCCCACTTCATAACTTAAGATTTGGTCCTAAAATGTCAATGGTGACATTTAAAAAGGTGTGCTTGTTGGGAGAGGATGAAACTTAAAATTCTTTGGGAGCGGCTTGTATTAGAGCATTCTTTACAGAGCTTAGAGCCTGACTAATATCGTTTGACATTGCCTTCTAATAGAACCTCTCCTTGAGATGCTGGTATGTCTTCTGTCGCCTTTTGTGGACTACTTGACGGTGTCCTACCAAGATTATCACCATTTGCTTTCTTGACTTCACATAAGGTAACCATTTCTCTTATGCTTTTTTATCCAGTTTCCATCAATGAATTTCATCACACTTGAACAGTTCTTCAGTATCTTCTTCACTGCATCTTCTTCTCATTAATCCTCTGGTCTTCCTATAAATTCATAGAACCTATCAATCTCATGGGCTTGCAAATGTAAAATGGGTAGTTGCAACAAACCATCTGTGTTCATATGCTTCTCACCTGCTGTTAGACTTACCTTTGTAGGTAGTGTGACTGGTATTTTTGCTACCTTCTTTCTATTAACAAGCATACTACTACCTTACCCTGCCTAGCTGGATGTATGTTGAGAGGATAAGGCTCTTATGCATATAAATCCCCTAATTGCACCACAAAAATAGTAGATATATATCCAAGTAAGTGTCTTCCTAACTTCATCCAATTTCCTGTTTTTCTGAGTTTCCCTAATATCAATGTCCCTTTTTATTACAATTTTTAAAGTACAATCAACAGATTTTGCTGAAAAACACTGAATTTTAACCCCAATTTTTAATCTCTTTTCTCTATTTTCTCAAGGTGCTTTTACATTTTATGGAATTAGACTTTTGATAGAATGCCAGACCTCTGAGGGTGGAGCGTGTCTTGATTAAGAAAACTTTTTAAAAAGATTTGTGAAGCTAAATTGGAGGGAAACCAATCAAGGCTTGTCCTATCAGGCTTCTACGCACAAAAAATTATGGTAGTCGCTATTCTGACCCTTTCCAATGCTTGAAACTCAAAAATTTTAGGTAATTAGAAGAAGATACTATGGAAGTTGCTGATACTTTGAACAATGTAGCTTACCATAAACCCCCATTCCCATATAAAATGCAGTGCTCTCACCAGTGAGGGTACTGGACTATTTTTTCACATATTTTCTAGATGTTTAAATATTAAGAATTACCTTTCTGTTTTTATAAGTTTTTCATTTTGCAAAAAGCTTTTTGAGAAGCATGGCATTCATTGCAGCCTTTATGATCTCACTAAAACGACTGACCCCTTGTTTAATAGTATTCTGTGGGCCATCTTAATCTTATTTAGAGGTGCACCAGGTAGTTACACGGGAAAATTTTAATTCACAACAAAGTGAACTTGGTTGCTCCTTAAGCCTTACATTTGTAGTCCAATACTTACCGCACATCTTTCCAAGCAGATCCTACTCCTAAAGCCACAGAATAGCAATATTATGCAGACTTTGGATGCTACTGTGGGAATTTGGAATAGCCTAATGGAAGCCAAGTCTTTCTAGGGCATGCTGCATGTCTGACAGTCAACATCGGTATCAATATAACATAATAGACAATGCTTGTGATCTACTGTTCTGAATGAGTTAGAGACCAGGAGCTAAGGGTGATTCCTGAGTATTATAGTTTAACATAATAAAAAGTCAAAGTCCTCTTTTAGATTAGTGTTAAGTATCATGTTAGGATCAAAAAGGCCAAATTATTGCTAAAGAAAAGATGTACTACTACGCCAACATTGAATCAGTTCACGCCATTGCCATCATTAAAAAGATTGGGCTATAAGTGCCAACTACACAGGAATAATGTGAATACAATGAACACTTGGATCAGTACTCAAATAATTTTTCCAGTGGACCCAATTATCATGTCTTTTGCAAAGTAAGTAGTTCACAAGATTAACACTGGAAGTTCATACCCTTTCTATCAAAGCCTTACCACCATTCCAAGAGCAAAAAAGAAGTCATTTTGAGAGATTTGCAATAACTTATGGATGCAGGACTAGTACGCGCTGTATAATAGTATAAAAATGATGGGAACCACTAAATAGTCATGAATTAAAGATGACTCAATGGTGGACCACCTAATGCTGAAATAAAGATGACTCAATGGCCTGACTAAAAATGATTCATACCCACCACCTTACATTGATGATGTGCTAAAAAACTCAGAGGATTGTGCTACTTCTCAGCAATAGACCTGGAAAAAAGATACTGGCAGATAGATCTGTCACCAGAAGACAAGTAGAAGTGTGCTTTAATAATTAGCTAAGGACTGTATGGATCAACACGTATGCCAGAGGGCTTGTACAACGCCCCAGCTAAGTTCCAGAGAAAAATGAATTAGATTTTTAGAGATAAGAAAGTTTTTAGTGTGCTCATCTACTTAGATGAATCACATTATTCAGCATGGCATACAAGGATCACTTGCCACACCTGAAGGAGTTTTCACCCAACTGAGAGAGAAAAATCTCAAGATGAAAAGAAGCAAGTGCTCATTTTAAAGAGCAAGTTAAAATTCCTCATCAATATATAGAAGTAAGAGGAATCAAGCCCCAATGAGGGAAGGTTTAAGATATTGCCAGGATGAGTTCCCCCAAGTGCATTAAAGATTTACAGGTGTTCTTGGGCATGATAGGATACTACTGCCAATTCATGCTGAGCTTCCAAACATCACCAAGCCACTCATGAACCTTCTTAACAAATTAAACACAGTTCAATTGTGAAAAAGAGAAAAAAGTTTCTTTTATATAGCTCAACCAGAAGCTAATGGTAGTACCCATTATAATATTCCTGGACTTTTGCAAAGACACTTTATGTTTACACTGATGCTGGTGACGTAGGCATGGACACCATCTTATCTCAGTCAGATGAAGTGGGTTACAGCAACCTATTGAGTTTTACACAAAAACATTTACCAGAGCAGAGCGCAATAAGACAGTTACAGAGCGTGAGTGCCTAGCAGTGATCAGAGCCATATGCCACTACTAACCTTAAATCTATGGTATACACTTAAAATATAACTATGGACCACGTCTCACTGAGATGGTTGATAAACATGGAAGACCTAGAAGGAAGACTTGCAACATGGGCTATTAAGTTATAAGGGTATGATTTTGAGATCTTACACTATCCTACTATGTAAAGCGAGGGGGGCCCAAGTTCGCTTTAGTGAGCACTGCACCATTCCTGTGGAACCACCTGAGGCATTAGCAACAGAAAGAAAGATGGCCCCAGAGGCCTTTATCTGACTAGGGCTCGACTGTTTAAGTGGGAACATGGTGGCTGCAATGCATGTCATGATGCTCATAATTCTTTTAAAAAAACCAGAAATATTAAAAAAATTGGTGGCAAATTGTTTATATCAAAAATAGGGAAAGGGAGAGAACAAAATAGGCCAGTGCCATCTCAAGTGAGGGCACTTGTCTTATAAGGAAATGGACATTGTCAGTATTGCTGCGCTGTTCTTAACTTACCTCAACATACAATATCTTTTCCTGTTGTGATGTATTCTTGAGATCACGCATGGGGAAGGTTCAGAACCAAAAATCATCACAATAATTTGTGTTGGGAATGTGAAGGGCATGATGAGATTGGCTGCTCACTAATTACAAGAAAACTTTTTAAAAGCTTTATATTGAGACATGCTATATCCATGGCGGTCTGGCATTTGATTAGGAAAAGAAAATTGGAAGGAGATAATTTTCAAATAAAAAGGGAGAGCTAAAATTAGTGAAAATGAAGATTTAAGATTTAAAGTAAAATTGTGAATTTTTGTCAGGATTTGAGATGAGGAATGAGCTGAAATCCCTACTCTTAAAGTAAGCTTTGATAAGTCAACTTTCAAGTCTCAATCAAAACATGTCCTTGAAGACACCAATGAGGATTTCAATCAGTAATCATAAAGCGCCAGTGAATCAATGGAGATGCCTTCTGGAATTTCAAATCAAGTTTTTGAACCTTGAAAGGCTTGGATTCAGCATTGCGATATGAGGATGACGCAGAACAATGAGGGAATCAACTAGGTGAGCGATCTAGAAGGAAGTGAAAAATACTGATCATACAAAGCCATGGAGGTCCCCTTGACACCACGTCCCCACATACCATATAGATTATTGACTGTTTTTAACCCAGTGAAATAGTCTATTTCACCCTAACTTTTTTGTCTTCAATGACCTCTCCACTGGTATAGAGATTTGAGACCAATTTAAAACACCGTCTACAGTCAAGAGAACTGTTACAATGAGATATGTGGTGCTTACTACAGAGGCTCCAAGCTGTCCAAGTGAAAATGTCTATTATGAAAAATTAAGAATAATAAGAATTAAGAAAAAAGGATTGTTCAAGAAGCGTAACTTAATGGATTAAAACTTCCAAGTATGAAGTAATTCCTCTACAGCCTAAAAACCTAAAATTTCAGGTCACTTTCTAAGCTACCTTACCATCCATTAAAACGATCAGTATTAACTCCAATACAAGAACCTTAATGAGATTATCCAAGAACAAATGAACGGTATCTACCCCATGGGAGGCCACTCCAGATGCTCCTGAGCCTCTTTGGTGCTTTCCCGATGCAAGATTTATATACCTAGGCCCTACTACACTCAGGAGAATTGGTTTTTGGTAATAAACGCTATCTCCAAAGCTTTCTCCATCCAGCTTTACTCACGTTTTGAAAATAGTTGGATTGCATCACCATGAAGTAGCGTGACAAATAGGGCTCACTCAAACCCTGCACTTGAATATTGTCACTTTCTATAATGCAGCCTCCTCTTTTATTCACAACAACTGAGAGGCCATTGTCAATAACCGTCACTGATCAATGAGGCTTGTAATCAACTCATTATGCTAGATGGTGTAATTTTGTTTATCTTGAGGACCAGCTTCATCAAAAAGTAAAGCTCCTCAGGTCCACCTGGAGCCAATGCCTCAACCAAATCAAGGACCATTTTCAGACAATCCAGAAGCTATCATGAGTTATCCTTCTGCAATATTGCCTCCAGGAGTGAAGGGCCTGAAGGGCCCCAAGGTCCTTGTGGACTACAAAGACCATCCTTTCACATATGCACAATCTATGCGATCCTAACGACTCCATGGATAGAATTTTAGAGCAGCGCTTGCTGCTTTATAAAATCAAATATGCAATGTGGCTCAATGATGCAAGCTCCAAGTAAGCGAAATCCTTTTCTATCCTAGAGACTCAAATTGATGCATTTTCAAACTTGATATATATTTTCAGCTCATTTGTAAGTCCACTGAAAAATTGCATCACTTAACCCGAACAACCCGTCATAGGTTCAAATGTCACATGAGCTTTGAAATCAGCTGCTCCTCTGATATACTAAAGCCAAAGCTATTAAGGATAAAGTTGCCCTTAAAGCCTCTTTTCCTCCCTGAACTGAAATTGGGATGAAGTTTAGGATGAACTGGAAGGATTAGGATGACAATGGATCAACAGCCCCTCGGGACTATGCAGAAACCAAATTTATGAGTTTGTAAGGTTTCTGCCATTAACACCATTTCCACTGCTATTGTGACCAGCTTTAATCCTAGTTTAAAGGAAAAATCACTTCAGGACAGGAAAGTATTGCCTCCTTCTTGTATGTTTACAAGAGCTCAATGGAGGAGGCCACTGACCCAAAGAAGGCGAAGCACGTTCACTCCTGCCTGAATAGATCTGCCTTGGAGCTTATATTTTTCATTTAAAGTAATGTCATACTTGAGAACAAGTTCATACAGCCATGATACAGGCGTTCATAAGCAAACAGACCTTGACCAATAAGAAGTAAGCGTTCATGGCCATTTGGTTGAGCAAAGGAGAAGTCCTATGAAGTTCGCCAGCTGCTTCTATGCGCATGCATTACCTTTGGTAACCACTAATTAGATTACATTGTATAACGCCATAACTGAAGTCCTATACACATTGGGATCCTATCCTGAGGTCCAAATGCACATGATTGACCAGAGAATTAACTTCACTTGAATTTGTAAAATTAAGGAAGCGCTTAATGAAATTTCAGCATCTATCCTTCATAAAGAGCCCTCAGCGTCTGCCACTCCCAGCCATCATCAAGTCCACGTTGTCAAAAACCAGAAGAACCACATACCTTGATGCTCCTACTGCAATGGATTCCATTATAGCGCCAAGTCTTGTTGTAAGAGACTTGACAAGGAGGCATGAAAATGGCAGTCAGCATGAAGGATGAGGCACCTCATGCTGACATCCCTGTAACTCCTCAAGAATATTTAGAAACCTCTAATGAGTCTGATGTCAAATTGGAAGAATATGATCAGTGCCTGTTTATAGTAAGAACCTGATACTGATTACTCCTCTAATAATGAAACTCTATGTTTAACACTTTACCACCTCAGTTTGGGAGCTTAGTTACATGTATCAAAGTTAATGTTCATAGAATCTTTGTACACACCATTGTTGATAGTGGTTCCCCCCATAAATTTCATTTTATCTAAGTTAAGAAGTTCATCAAAATTTCTCCTGACTTTCCACATTACATGGAATATTGCACAGCTGGACTACAACGCAATTGGTCCTTCAGGGCCTATTACTTGTTACCCATTTGCTTTGATAAGCTTTTGATTAATACTCTTTTGTTGCATTATACAACTCAAGTTACGCCCTACTCCTCAGGACCCAATTTCTCCAGGACTATTCCAATATCATGCACTATGATAAAGGATTCTTATCCTTTTTAGGACATAGGGTCCCATAGGTTTTGAGACTTCCCGTGGTGCCAAGATGGACTTTAAAGTTCAGGCTTGCCTATTGTAAAACGAAAGTCAGATCAACAGGCTCAAATATCATGTAAATGGTTCTTAAGTATGGATACCCCCTCTTGTGGTAGATGGCCAATAGGGCATGCCTACTTATTTGCCTAAGATGACTACATTACCGCCAAAGTCTCAGGTCATCAATACTTGGGTACATATCAATTTTTCCTTGGGACAATTGCCGGAAATAGGAGGCTTTAATAACCTGTCCATAAAGGAGGTCCTGCCCTGCCTCAAAATTTTAGATCCATATTATGCTGGATATATATAGGGCTTCTGGCTAACATCACTGATAAACCTAGAACAGTGGGGCCTAATACTCCAGCCGCTTACGTTCGCCTCCTTCCTTAAGAGTAATTATATTATCCATAGCTTTTGAAGTCTAAGGAATTTTAGGTTAGATTTACCCCATTGTAGCTTTAGTTGACGCCTCCATTGGGTATGAGCTCATCAGCAAACAACTGTGCCAAGTTAAGGATTTACTGGGGGATTACATAGACCTCTTTTCAACCTCTACCTATAATCTTGGGAAAATTAATGGGTTCCTACATCATATTGAGACTGGGGATGCTCAACCCATTTGATCCCATCCCTACCAGAAGAGTAAGGTTAAAGAGATCCAGTACGCTGTTGAGATTATGCAGTTACTTGAAGCCAAGCTATTGTTGCCTTCTAATAGCCCTTAGGCCTCACCACTTCTGTCAATTTGGAAGAAGGATGGCAGTCATATTGTAGTGCAGGACTATCAATTAATTGACTCAAATCAAGAAGGAAAGTTACCCCTTACCCCAGATCAATGACTCTCTTCACTTGCTTTCCAGCTCTCAATATTTTTCTACTATGGATCTCGCTAACAGTTACTGGCAAGTAGATCTAGCACCTGAATATCGATTCAAATGTGCGCTCATAGCAAAAGAAGGGTTATTGAGCCCATGAGGATGTCCCAAGGCCTTTGCAACATGCCTGCACCTTTTAACGCGCCGTGGATAGGATCCTAGGAGACTTGAAGCTATCCTAAGTCATCATATACCTTGATGATCTACATTCTTCTCACAAACTTTCAAAGGCCACATGAAGCATCTTTGGGAAGTTTTTATCAATTTAGAAAGGCTTACATAAAGCTCAAGCCTTTAAAGTACTATTTCTTCAAATATGAAATGATGTTCCTTAGACACAAGGTCTCAAAACATGGCATTCAGCCTATCTTAGTTAAAGTCGCTGCCATTAAGAAGATGTTGCATCCACAGGGCCTCAGGGATATTCAAGGAATCCTAGGCATGGTGGGCTACTGTTTTTAGTTTATAAATTGGTTCTCAGATATTGCAACCCCTTGTATATCTCCTACAGAAGAATGTACCTTTTATAAGTGGTGTCCTGAACAAAAAAGGATTTTATTACGCTGAGGACTTCCTTTGTAGTAAACCATTTTTAGTTCTTCCACATTTGACCAGCCGTTTTTGCTGTTTACTAACTCTAGTGATGTCGCCGTTGGGGCTATCCTAGCTTAACACGATGAAAATCATGTTATCCACCCAGGAGCTTACTTCAGCAAGTCCCTAAGCAAGGCTAAAGGAATGATAGCATTACTAGCACAAGTACCTGGCTTTGTTATTGGCGATCAAGAATTTCTGGCCCTACCTATATGGTACTCGTTTCATCAAAATTTCTGACCATTAATTACTCTGATGGCTGCAGAAGATGAAGGACCTGGATGTCCGGTTAGCAAGATGAGATCTAAGGCTGAATAACTACGATTTTACTACTGCCCATCACATAGGAGCAGTTTCAGAAGGCTTATGTTTTTTTGAGGATGCTGGTACTGGCCACCTCGACCTCCAAAGAAAAACATTTGTATTATTTAATTGGCAGCTTGAGTGATTGGAATTTGAAACTCCTGAGAATCAAGCTGAACTATGAATGATGACTCAAGACACTCAAATAAAGAGGTAATGTTGGATAAGAAAATAAAAAGAAATGGCTCACATAAATCCTCCCTTCATCTCAAACTCATGTTATTCTTAAAGGACTATGATCGTGGGACATGGGGCTGTGAAAAAGACTCATAAATGGCAAAAGAAGAGATGTCGTTAAGATTGGATGGTTGAGACTATCCAAGAAGCTCTATAGGTCTGTATGACTTGTTGATCCTAATATTGTCTAGTCTCTATCATCAAAATTCGATTGTGGCTCCATCTAGCCCCACTAATATCATCAACGTCGAAGTGGCGGGCCTTCTGCCCACAAGGTAACTCATCCATAAATATATCCTACTGGCCGTGGACCATTTTGATCAGATGGGTTGTATTAATCTCTGTTTCTGCTGCCACCATAAAAGCCACGACCTATTCATTATTCAATTCATTTTTACTCATCATAGATGCATAAAAACTTTGCTTTCAGAAAATGGTCTAAATTTTACCTCACAGTTAATCCAATAACTAACTTTGCTTTTTAAAAGTGATTAAAGTTTTACTGCACCATATAATCCCTCAAACAATAGGGTGGTAGAACATGCTTATGGAACTCTGGTTTCTATTTTATGAAAGACGGCTGCCTCTGACCCTATGCTCAGGAACCACTATTTACCCTGAGCTTTGCTATCTTACCAGATAAGCTACTAAATAAGCAAGATGTCATCCATTAAATCTCTTTAAAGGGAGTACCCCTGACTACTAAGTAGCTTTCAGACCCTACTTAAAACTAAATGATTAGAACTACAATTTGATCATGATGGCCTTAGCCAATGAGATTGTCTGGCTTCAAGCCCTAGCCATGAAAGGAATTTTCACCACCATAGAAAGGGAGAAATCTCTATTTTAAAGTCAATTAACCTGTTTACTAATTTATTAATTAGGTTACCTAGTTCTCTTTTATCACCATTGACCTGGAGGATGATAGAATAAGCTTGACATTCTTTGGTTCTAGACCATTTAAGGTCATTCATAAGGTGCATACTCAGTAGCCCATTGCTGAAATCAACAAGGGGACAGTGGTAAACTGAGTATATGGCTGAAACATATGGCCCTATATCTTCCTCTGACTGGATCTTTAGGGGGCGTTGTCATGATTCAGAATGAAGAACAAGGAAAAATCCCTATTCCTTTATTGAGCTTAACAAATCAACTTCCGTGCCCTCTTGAAAAAAACAATCCTTAAAGGCATCAACGAGGACTCAATCAGGAAGCATAACGTGCCCATGAATTGATGGAGATGCCTTCTGTAATTGCACCCCAACTTCCTGAACCTTTGAAAGGCGCGGCTTCCACCATCACGGTCATGAGGACAACACAGAACTAGGAGGGTGTCAGCCAGGTGGCTAATTTAAAGGAAGCGAAAGGTCCTGATTATACAAGCCAAGGAGGTCCCCTTGGAACCACATCCCCAACACAATAAATATTGACACTTCTTAACTAAAAAAGTAATCTATTACACCCTAAATTTTTGTCTTCTTTAACTTATCCGCTAGTTTACAGCTTTTAGTCCACTTTTAAACTCAGGCTACATTAGAGAACTGTTAGTCTGAGAATTGTACTATGAGAATAAAAATAAAGAAAAAATGGGGAAGTGTCTTTTTTAAATGGGGAAATCTGGGAAAATTGGGTGGCATTATAAAGAACTTTGATGGATTAAAATCTGCCATTTTGGTTGTTTAGTTATGAGTTTCTCTTCAAAAGAGTTAATCTTCTCAACATACAAACAGTTAGGTAGAGTGAGAATAGGAGATAACATTTGGCGAGAGAGGGAAGCAGGAACTACCTTGCTCATTGCCTTTGGAGCCAAGCCTAGCAACAAACATCAATCACATCTCAAATGCTAAGCTGAGAATAGGTAGCAGTTTTTTCCACACCCTTGAGACAATGAGAGGCCATCCTGTCTAAGTGTGGGTGCTTATAACTGCTAATCTGGGTTGGATTAAAGTTAGAAGCGGTCTGAATGCTCACCTGGTAGTGGGGTGCAGTTGCTGTGTCAAGATTCTGGTATAACTGGACAATAAGGCTGAATTAGTCATGGCGGATTGGCTAGAATATGCTGACAATAATTATAGAGTTTGAGTATTTGAGCGCCTTGCGATGAGTCAATATTGAGTCAAAGGGATGATATTGGATTGCCTCCAAATTAGGTGATAAGGTAATGTTGACAAACAACAAATAATGAAATGTCAATGTATTTTGTATACTGAGTGGATTGCATTGAACTAAGGCGATTGTGAATTTAATGAATGATGAACTCTGCTATAACCAATAAGAATACAGCGGAATGAATAGACTAAGCTCAAGCGTTGGCACTGACCAAAGTCGCTGGGACATCAGAAAGGCAAGGAGATTTAGAGGGGAGGATTTTAGTAGAGAAGATAAATAGAGCAAGAAGACAAGGAAAGATTCACTGAGATTATCATATCAAAATAAAGAAGTGTTTTTGGGGGAATTACTCCCTTTTGTTATATTTATTTGCTTGAACATGTTCTTAGGGACAATATTTTTTTTTTAACAATCTTCATATTGGGACTAACAATCTTCATATTGTCTGTTCCATTTGCTTAATGGGTTGACCCTGTGAAAAAATCCTTACGGCATATCTTAACAATTCCGCAATTTTATAACATGCTGTATGGCTAATTTTGAGTCTGTAATGCCCTGCTAAATTTTTTGTTGTGATAGTCCCTTTGTTATAGGCCTGGACATATTAGATTAGATTAAATGGTTTTGTATCTAGCTTGGGGCAGGGGTCATTGCTCGCATACCCATGGGTGGGAGGTTGAAGGGAAAGCTCCCTGAGGCGGGTCTCATGGCTCTCTCCACTAATGGATACTATTATGGAGAATATTAAGATTGACCAGTGATATTACTGAAAACAACAAATAGGGGGCCCTCCATTGGTCACAGAAGTTTTGTTGGAGGGGACATAAACTTCAAACTTAATAAAACAAAATTTTATGATTTTTCTTGGGATTTATTGGTTTATTAAGGAGAGTACAAAACAAGCCAGAAAAATTCTGTAGGCAGAGTGCTGGGTTTTTATATTAGCATGTGGGATAAATTGCATGCTCTATGAAAAAAGGGTGGCAGTTAAATATTCCTAGAAATGCCGGGTAATTTTTCCAGTTATTTACTTAAGTATCCACTGTTCCAAGTGACCTCTGGAATTGAGAGGTAGAAGACTTGTGCAATAATTTGACTTGATAGTTTTTGATAGCTTTTGCAAGTGCAATTTTTTTCCATGATCTCCTTTAGGATTTTTTCACCTTCATAAGTTTTTTTATCACTTCATTTGTGGGGTGATTAACTCAGTCATTTGGGAATTTATTCTTCGATCTGGCATGGTAGTTCTGCCTTTTTTGGGTATTTAATTTCGGTCTGCCATTGTTATTGCAAATCTCTTGAAAAAATGTCCCTGATCTTATCTATATACGACTCAGTGGATTCTGTAATGTTAATGAGGTTGGGAAGTCCGCTGGCTCAGGGCAAGCATATCTATGTAGGGCAGCAGCCGCCCACTTCTCTCAAGGGTGTGTCCCAAATCCACTATCTTCTCCAGCGGAAGTGATCAGAGGGAATTCAATTTCTTTTGTTGAAAGAGGGCGCAACGTCCTGTCCAGCCTGATGGCCTTGGCAGGGAACCTTAATTTACCCTTTTCTTTAAAAGAAAAGGGTCTACTTCCCCATGGGGGCTTGCATTAGTGAATAGTTTTTGCTTAAAATGAGATAGTTTGATGGTGGCAATACTAATGTGGCTTAGGAAGGCAGGCCATGGGTGCGTCAGGCCTTTAGGCATGGAAAAAATCAATCAGATCTTGGTAGTTGGTGCAGTCTTTGACGGGGATCTAGATTCTCTCATACGCTGGATATCCTTTCCAGGCCACTAGAGTATTAATTACCCTCTTGACCCTCCAGTCGTCCATGACCTCCTCCACCTCTAACTTAAGTGCTCCTTCTATCAATACAATTTTGATCTTGAGCGGATTTTCCCTTTGAATGAAGACAGCGCGGAGGCGTGGAAGGCCTCATAGTTTTTCCAATGAGGGGGGGCTTTACATGGAAAGACCCGCTGGGTAGAATCTTGCTGATGGGAAAAGACCAGCTCTTTTTCGTGCCAACTTTTGGCATGATACCTTGATATAGAGATTCTTTATTTCCATCACAAGGTCACTAACCTGATAGTTTGGTGATTGGCGGCATTTTTGGTCTGAAAATTGCTTGACGTACTTGGTGGCTTTTGTCATCTGCTTCTGCAATTGTTGGTGTATATCTAATAGGTGAGTTTAAAAGCTGTCCACTGCGGGAATCTCGAGTGTATCTAGGGGCTGATAGTGATAGCGGAGGTGTATTTTAAATAGGCATACAGCATCAACATCCCATTGATACATGGAAGGAGTTATTATATGCAAATTGATCTATAGAGAGATTTTCCGCATAAGTGTCCTGGGAGGTGGTAGCTTAGAAGTGGATAATTGTTCAAGTGACTGGTTAGTCCTCTCCATTTGTCCATTGGACTTTAGGTGGTACATGGATGGCTGACACAGTTTTAGATTTAATGTCTTGCATAAGGCGTCCAATAATTTCGATGTGAACTAGGGCCCTCTTTTGCTTACCACTTTTTGAGGCAACCTGAATGTGGTGAAAACATAAGATATTTGAAACCAGGCCATTTCCGTGGCCATGGTTTTCTGTAGACACATGGGAAATATAGCATCATTTGTGAATCAGTCTACAACTACCATAATCATGTCAAATACTTAAGAGGTAGGTAGACTACAATGAATTCCATTGATATTGACGTCCAGGGCCCTGTCACCTGTTAGGTTGGGTGTAAGAGTCTGTTACTGCTTGTCCTGTCTGGATAATTGCGCACAGACAAGGCAGCGTACTACCCAGATGGGCACATCTTCATTATATTGTTCCAGTTGTACGCTTGTTGTATCAAGTTGATGCATTTTTTAGCAATGGGGTGCCGCATGGTTAGCGGATCATGATGTTCATGACCCGTGGTCATAGAACTTTGGGTACCCATACTTTATTGGAGAAGTATTTTAATCTCTCCTTTTGGAAATAAATCCAGAGGGGCTTTTCCCTGTTTGTATCTTATCACTCAGGGCTTGTCCTTCCGTGAGTTTCAGTTTAAATGTTTAATATACCCTATAAGAGGGAGACCTCAGTATCAATTGTTGGGGTAATTTTGATGGTGTTGGTTGGGGTAAAGCTGTAGAGTTGGCATTCAGTTTAAATATGTACTTGATGGCGTTTTCTTAACTTGGAGGAGGGGGTAATAGCAGCCATGGCAGCTAATTCCATTGGGCTTCTTCCAGGACTTTCTTCATAAGTTTTACCATGATCAATTCGGTGTTTTTCACAGGATTAGGTCTAGATGACAGGTTTCTGATCAGGATCTCCACTAGTATGTGCATAGACCTTCTAACAAACTCATATTTAAATTCAGAATTGAGGAGGTTGCAGTGCGTCCTAGTTTGTTGGTGCACCAGCTTTTATAACTTGTGGCAGTATGACAGTGATTGTGTTCCATGCGCACTGTCACCAGGTGTTTTGCTCCTGTAGCAAGCATTTCCAGTGCATCAATGACCAGGTGACTGCGTTAAATTCTTTACTGTAAATTGTCCACAAGCATTCAATCCAGTAGACTCCCGGATAAGTATGCTACTGGGTGTTTGCATCTGTCATGCTCCTGTAGTAAGGTGGCCCCTGTGACCATTCTGGAGACGTCACATGCTACAATTAAATGTTTGTCTTTATCAGCATGGCTCAGTGCTGGTGCAATTGCAAAAATTTTAGATTTTATAAACGCCTATTGGCATTCTTCCAACCAGATGACTGGTGCATTTTTGATAATTAGGGGAAGGAGGGGGTGGCATTTCTGAAATTGCTAAGAATTTTTCAGGAATATGACTGATCCTAAGAAAATGAAACCCTGCTTCTAGCTGGTGGTGGTTGATTATGATTTTATTGCTTCTAGTTTAGAGTTGGCAATTTTGTGTGCATCTTAGAGCATAAGGTTTCTTAAGAACTGAACTTTGTCTGTGAAAAATCTTTTTTGACTGTTTTGTGTGTTGGACAGACCTCTGTAGGATTGTGGCCACTACTACCAAGTCCTTTTCATTTTGTTCAATTATGGGGTGTGAACCAGGATGTATTCAATGTATGATATGGTGCAAATTGAAGGTCACACAGCGCGTGGTTGATGTAAGTCCAGGAGAACGTTCCCTTTGCATGGGTCAGGCGGTTTTACATTTCCAAATCAGAAGGGTCTGAAGAGGGCAGCTGTACCCTCATCACCCAAGGCGACCTCACTCATGTGGTACATAAGCGCTGGGTAACAGCACTCCATATGAAGATCCCTCCCCCAGTTTCCACGCTTGCCTCCACTGAACTAGCTCACCAAATTGAGGAAATCTGCGCCAAAATTATTGGTAACCATCTTCCCCATGAGTGGGAGGGACTTTATAAAACTAATGGCATCAAATCCTCAGAATCAAAGATGAGATGTCTGAAAATAATGGGAATAAAGCCTGATGGGCATAAAAATAATATTCAAAAATGAGTAAGTATCAAATTATTGTCTGGAATCACCGAAAGCATTGAGCCATTGAGCAGTATGATTTAAAATGCCAAACTCCCCTCAAAATTGTTGGGGATAGTCCCCAATGAGCAAGTATCTCCATTGGGGACTGTCACTGATAGTTCGAAGCCCCCACTTCTCAAATTTGGGATTGGTGCCCAACATAGCACACTTGACTGAACGAATGCCCCAGCGATTGGCATGGGTGGGTTAGCCATCCTGAACCTGTTTCTGACCTGCTGGGACCGCCCCTATGTGGGATGGCCCTGGGGGATTTCCATTGCCAATTGAGCCAGGCACCGTCATGCTAACTGCTTTAAATGTAGTGGAGCTTCAGGTCAGGCGTCTGTGGACAAACTGATAGTGATTCTTTCTGCTGCTGAATCTTTTGATGTCAGTTCGAATTAATATCATTTTCCCCCATCTCTCAAAAACTCTGGATTAGGTCAAATTTGAGGGCCACAATCCCTGCTTGGATATGCTGCCCTCAATCAAACACTATTTAATCAGTTGCGTAGCACTGAGGAAATTGTTGGTTGATTCTCATTATTTTACTTCAAATAAAAATTTTTACTTGTACCCAAACTTTTTATTTACATCTCAATTATTCTTGCCAAAGTCTTAATGGCACTAACTGGGTGGCCCATTGGCCCCTGCATGGGATGGCTAAGCCTGTTTTGATTATCACAATTGCTCCCACCATAGTTAACTAGATTTATTGTGTCAAAAACTTCTGGGAATTTAATCCCATTATTGAAGCTATCCGCTATCAGGTTATCAGAATCCTGTAGCCTCACATATTTCACCTTCAAGCAAGGATCCGCCCTCTTGTCTCTGCTTTAGTGATGAACCCTTCTTTTGGGGATCCAGAAGTATTTAATCCAGTAGTGCAACCCCCTGCATTAAGACCCGCAGAATTTGGGGTTGTATGCGTTTGGTTCATTACTGGGTTTCTTTTCAAGCTCATTTTACACCAAAAGGTCATTGTTGCCCATTTTCCTGCACCATATAACATCATTCAAGCAGCAATGCCACTGGCATTCTGGCTTGCTTTTTGGGTGCTTGTGCATCTTAACTTTCAGTCCTGTCTAAACTTCTTATGCCGTTTTCCTGACAGTTGATGACCCAATGGAATATAGCAGGTGCATCTTTGAGGCTGAACGGCATGACTTTGAAATGGTACATTCCATGGAGTGTTTGAATGACTGTCAGCCATTCTTGTCCCTCAGCTAATTAAATTCAATGATATTTCACTAACTGAGTCTGGTTAAGAAAAGTTAAAATTTGCAATTGCCTGTGAGATTGCGGTCTTAAGCAGTAATGGATAGGGGTTGAGGATCTATTTTAAACTTTTATTAAGGGTGTAAGTTTTTGAGGATTAGTTCGCTTATTAGATGTGATCCTGTTTTGATAGTCAGGAAGAGTTTTGGCCGACTTTTCCTTGAATATGCTATGTTTCTTACAGTATTTCCTAACCGTTCAGAAGCTCACAAAGCTAAACAACAATATCTGACTATCTTAGTCTCTTCTAGAGTAATTTTCCGTCTCTAATTGGGAACTCTCTAGACACAAGTAATTATGACAAGCTCCCCTGAATACTTTTCTACACTCTTAATATGAAGATCAAATTAAGATAATAGAATATAAGACGAAAATTTGAAGATATGGAAAGATGATGATTTTATTTTAGGGCCAGGCGCCAGTATTTTATACCTCTAGGACATCTCCTGGCCATACTCATCTATTAGATGAGTTAATTAAAACCATGCCAATCTGCTATGGATTATGGCAGTGGTTATTAAAATACAATAAGTTAATTTGGCCCTTGAATTAACTTAATTACAATTATTTCAGCCTGATTGAAGGCACTACTACTCTCATAATCACAAAGATTTTAGGAATAATATTAGCACCTTAGCGGTGTATATTTGCCTTTCATTCAGCCTGATTATATTTCATCATACAGCTGATAAAATACAATAAGTGGGAAAAAGAGAATATAGAATTCTAATAATGATGCACCCCTAATTGGGATGTCAGCAGGCCTCTTGATAGTACTAGGTGCTCCCTATTTGGGCTGTCCATGTGCAAGTACTATCATTTTGTCATACAGCTGATGGAATACAACAATTGATAAAAAAGAAATAATGGAATTAAATAATGATGCACCCTTAATCAGGATGTTGACAACCCTCTCAATAGTACTTGGTACTTCCTAATTGGTAATTCTATATGTAAGTACTATCATGCCAATTACGGTAATCAATATACATACAAATTATTATTCATTAATCATATTTTCATTAAAAATCATAAATGCAATTTAGTTTGTGCCATAGAATCACCTGGTTCACCCAAGTGGTTCCCATAATTGGCCATAAAGTAATAATATCATAGCTGTTATTAGCTATGATAATTGGGACAATTTAGATACAATTAAGGTGCTTTGGAATGAATTTAGTTATGCAGATAAATTGGGAAAGTTCAAAGGAACAACAATGGGATTAATCTTTAAGCATTGATGGTTTTCTTGGAGGGTTTTTTTTTGAGTCAACCATCAAAATCTAACAAAGGGAAAGCTGATTATGGGACGGACACTTCTGATAAAACATTAACAACGGAACACAAAATATATGTATGGCACAAAAGAGGAGCCAAAGTACCTCCTTTTGCCAGCGGGACCGCCAGTGGAAGGAAGAGAGGGAAAGTCAGTTGAGGTCTGAGCCATTACCAAGCACAAAATGAAGAAAAGGGTCCGAGATGAGGAATTAGACAGGGAACCAGAATGAAACCAAAAGTAGTTGGCATGATGGCAAATGGACATATACCAGGCTTGAAAGTGATCTGTAAGGTGAGGAAGGAAGTGATGCACAGCTTTACAGAGGGTGGGAGTAGAGCCAGAAAGAGTGTCAAGGACAACAGTGTGTATCATCTACATTGCGATAGACATGATAAGGCATGTGAAGAGGGTGAATGGGAGATTTCATCGAAAATACAAAGATGTTTTTAGACAGGCTGAAAGCCTGTGCTTGCTTCAGGCAAAAGAGACGCATAATATCACGCCAGATTGCCTGTGATGGTGGACAATCCTCCAAGAGGTGGAATAAGAACCCATATTGGCCACACACAACTCATGAATACTGAGAGGCGTTGAACCACTCAGCAGTGCATTATACCCTCTTCAGGCATCTTGATACATGGGCGCGAATCTTGGGCTGTATAGAGGATGGTGGGCGTACCTCCAAATGTCCTCCTGGGTGTCCAAAGAGTAAGGTATGTCCATCATGTCGAATATAGTCAACATGGGCAATGATGTGAACAATGGGGTACCAAATTGTGTAAAAAGACTTGCCCACGGACTTCTTGTGTGAAAAGGGGGTAGGGAGACCCCTCTGGGAGGTGTGGCTATTAATTTTGATCATCCATTCTGCGCTCCGCATAGTCATGAGAATCTGCTTAAAGTGGGCAGGGGTCTTATGGGGCCCACGGCTTAGGGGTGAGAGACAGATAGTTGAGGAGAGAGTTAGGGTGGCCTGGGTTGCTGAATCAAAGAGATCAGGCAAAGTTGGAGCATGCCGCGCAATATCAGTGTTGGGTAAATAGTGTGGGGTTGGTTACCCGTGCAATCCAGGTGTCAAGTATTTTGGAGGCATGCTCCACGTAGTTGATCAGTCCCATAACTCCACTATGGCGTGGCGAAACAGGACATCCAGATGCACAGGAGGAGGGTTGCCTAACCAAAGCCACCCTTGGAGAAGGTCATTTAGAGTAGCAAAGAAGGATGGAGAAAAAGCCATGGCGTGTGTAGCAAACCAAACTTTTGATAGAAGCAGAGAGATAACAACCACTACTTAAACCGTCCAGACTAGTTTTCTGGCCTCTTAGGGAGTCAAGGTGCTTCATTACGTTGTCTAAAATGTGGTTCTCCGTTACATAAGTGGCATACTCTCGCGCCTCCAGCCATACTCCAAGGTGGCGTACCAGACCTTCAGTGGCCTGGATACAAAAGGGAGTGCAAGAGGGGCGTTTTGGAATAACCTCTTGGGCAAGCACACAAGAGACCGTGATGCTGAAAGCATTGATATGTGGGCATGGAGCCATGTACTTGGTATCTTCCAAGAAGAATAATTTTAGTCTTGTTGGCTTTTAGAAATTTATATTCCGATATTACCCAGCTACTTAGATTTATATAGGCGCTTATTCACTAAGGGATAATACTGCTAGTGGATATGGGAGTTACCTTCTTTTGGATTATAACTATTGTTTGGTGGAATCATACTAACGATTATTAAAAAACGCCATGGTCAATCCATCAGTTCAATATGACAGATTTCTTAATTCTAGTTAGGGATGATCCCTAAAAATTAGTGAGCAATTAGGTTGCCATTTTTTATTGATAATTTAATGATGTGTAAATTGATTGGGGTTAGTCATTAATTTATGAGAAAGTTCATGAAGTTGTGAAGTGCTGATGACGCTTTTAAAGCAGCTTCTGGTGTAATTAAAGCATGTGGGAAAGCATCTATTGGAGACCTGGAGAAGGTTGCAGGGGCTAGATGGGGACGAAGCCCAACTAGCTTGTTGAGGGAAGTCCATGAGAGTGGGACCCAGGGAAAGCTTTATCAAACAGCAACATCATCCGTCTCCTCAAGTAAGGTACCAACAGAGGTTGGTGCCAAATTCCCTATAGATACCCTCGGTTTTACCTAAATAAAATAAAAAAATAATTTTAGCAATTTCATTTATTGTTTAGACTTTTATACATTTGTTGTATAGTTGGCTCTTAGATAAGAGTTTGAGGATAGGATATTCTTTGTCTAAAGTAGTTGGCTATCAAGATCTCCTCTTGGCTCTGCAAGAAGAGAATAGGAGAGAGTTCACTATCAGAGGAAGAAGAGAGGATGGAAAAGTTCCCTGCCATTTAAGAAGTGCCTTTAAAGAGAAGAAGGGCGTATACCAGTTTAGCGTGGGACTTTTTACTCAACATAGATTAAAGAAAAAACAACTTGATTTTTTTCATCATACTATTACTAGCCAGATTGATCAATAATAATAAGAATAATAATTAACGCAGCTATTAATAACTTATTCAGTAGAAGTGGAAGCCTATGTGAGCATCCCTGAAAGTTACAGTTGGTTCTAATTACTGAGAGTGATTAAGCACAAGGTTCCCATATTTCTACGTTGGCATCAGGGGGTTGTGTTACTAACCCTGGAGTACCCCTGAATAGTTGCCTCCAGTTTGCATGCATAATGGCTATTAGAGACCCCAACCACACAATAATCAGCAAACGCAAGCATCCTGACTGGTGCTTAGCCTTGCACTTAAACACTAGTAGGACGTAAAAAATTCCTCGGAGGAGTGGGTCAAAGCTAAAATTATATACGTTGTGTGCTCAAAGGGTCCTCTTAACGGAGACCCTTTATTGCAACCCTAATCTGTCAGGAAACCTGGGCCACTTACTGCCATATTGGCTGAATCAGTAAGTAACATTACTTAATTGATAAACCAAGAGGAAAGTTGAAAATTGTGGAGGCATGATCTGAGGTTTTCAAGTTGACACGATCACATGCTTTCTGCTGATCTAGTAACACAAGCGCACCAGTATCAGGAGATTGGCAGACGTTGGCTACTGGATGGATGGTTTCCTATATTGATCTCTTGGGAATAAAGCGGAATTGTTCAAAGGATATCACCTCAGAGGCAACTTCCCTAAGGCAGTTGGCCATGATTTTAGTAAAGATTTTGATGTCAGTGTTAGTAAGAGAGATAGGGCGCCAGTTTGATAAATACAGCTTATCTCTCTTTTTAAACAAGGCTACTGTATACGTCTCTTGGCCACCAAGAAGGAGGCTTGTCTCTAAAAGATATTTATTTATTGAGGATAACATTAGGTTGGATACTATTAAAATATTTTTTTAAAATTCATAAGAAATTCTATCTGGTCCTGGGAATATCCTGTGTGGCGCACCACAAACAGCAAATCAGAGTCATCGCTAGTAGTCAAAATTTATTAGCCCTGGGTATTGATAAATGACGCAGATTGTTCACCATTGAGGAACATTTGATTTTAGCAGGCTTGACCGGGTTGGACCTGTGCAACTTGGAGTAAGACTTTTGAGTTTGATGGACACCTCCTCCGGTGTTTTTGCAATTGTATTGTCTGGCCGCCAAACAACTTACAGGCCATGATTTGGCATAGAACGAAAAATCGGTGGAAGATGTAAGTGAAGCATGTTTTGCCCGCCATGATATTTTTGGGCTTGATATGAACACAAGCTTGGTGTTTGTGCTCCCTTACCAGTGTGTTCAGACATGCAGATACTTCAACCTATTTATGAACCCAAGCAGTGCCAAACCCTGCAGCGGGGATATTACTCTCCAAGTGATCCACCTCCGCGTTAGTGCGCTTAATGACTGCTGAGGTATCCTGGGAGCACCAAGACAAAATGTAGTGTGCATGGAAGACTGTGTGCGTTTTTAAAGGCTGACCATGTGTAGAGAGGATCAGCATAGTAAGGAGACACAAAATCCTGTGTCAAAGTTGCGGTGTCTATCCTGCTCAAAAACTTGGGCAAAGTGAGTATGTCAGGATGTTTACTCCATATTGATGCTTATGCCACTGGGCATGACCGAGTAAAGGATACCAAAACCATCCTATAATTTGATAATTCTAATTTTATGGTGCTGAAGTGCCAGATTTAAAGCGAAAACTCAACAGTGCAAGAATGAGATCTATGTATGGCACAGAAATCAACCGCCCGTTGAGAACATGAAGGCAAGGCATGTTAGGTAAAAGTGGGGCCTGCTTAGGGAGGGTTTCATAGAGGCCCAAGATGGCCTTCAGAGTGAGAAATTCGTTATGTCACTGTGGGGGAGCAAGTGAGGAAGATCAGAGGTCAGTGGTTGGGTTGAACCAGCAGTTCTAATGTCCATCCACAAAGATATTTGGTGGGAAGAGGAAGAATAGCCACTACTGAGAGAAATTCCTGACGAATCTGTGCACAGGTTGGGGCATATATTCTAGCTAGTATATGCACTTCGTCGCACCACAAAAGGACATGACCAGCATACAATCGTCTAGAAAGAGTTTTTTGGATAAAAGTTTAAAATACTGTTCATTCGTACAAGCACCCCACAGTACAGTGACCAAAGGGAATGGGTGGGGATGATCATGGTGACCAAGTGTCCTCATCACCTTGCAAACAATGGCCTTTCTGAATTGTTAGGATTCCAAAGATAGATTGTTTTCTAGTGATTCAGTTTTTTGCCTGGGATGGAGAGGCTTTGAGTCTGGAGAAGTTCAATGTCCCTATAGTGAGTATGACCCCCATCACTCCTTAGGAGTTAGAAGAAGGGCTCCTGGCCCTGGTTCTTCATTTTCCTTAGAACGCGCATTGTCTTGAATGTGAGTTTTTTTAGCAACAGAACTATAGTCATCTTCAGGGGTAATGTCTAGCTTTTATTAGATTTGTCATTTTTTGTATTTTCTTTATATGATTTTTCGCGTTGGGGTGCTCCTGTGGTGCACCAACAATGGGTGCAAAAAACTCAGGTAAGATTGGGTGGGGAGATTCAGTTATAATAAGTGCGCAGGGTGCATGAGTGAGTGTACCAAGCTCGGATTGTTGGCTCATGTGTTGGGGTACCCAATCTGATTGGATGCGAATTGTAGTTCCTCCAATGAAGAAAATGATGCAATGTAAGCCTGAGTTTAAACAGGCGAGTTTATGGATGCAGCTGTAGCTGCCGCCTTATCTGATGCTCTTTATGTCTGTTTGGTCTTCTTGCGCTTCTGCAGAGATACAGGCTTAAAATGGATGTAACAACCCTTTGAGCCCTAAGGAAAAGCCGCATCAGAGTCAGTTGATGGCTCACATTGTTATTCAGCATTTCCCATTGTCTTTGGGAAAACCTCATTCAGAGTGGCGCCCTCTCTTGTGGGGCATGTGTGCGCCTTATGTCCAAAAGCATGACAAAAGGTGCAGATAAGCGGTGTGCTGTCCACCGTAACACACAATATGTAGGTATCCTAAATGTAAATCTTTAGAAAAGCAGTGTGGAATCTGAGTCAAGTCCTCCACGATTATGGTGGAAGGGGTGATTACTTTGATTGCCTTGCCCGTGCTAAGCTTATGCATGAGCATAAATTTTTGCATTTCAAAAGAGTTTTAATCCCTGTAATTTCTAAGCCTATCTGAGGAGTGGTGCTCAAGGACTTCACGTTTTACATTCTTGGAGGGAAAATCAAAAAGTTGCAAAATTTGGTTCAATTTTGTCCAATGCATGCATTTTTTTTACCACCCGTTCTCCATCTGGGAGGTCAACCGCCATGCACACCTATGCAGAAGCGTCCGCTGCTTGCGCTTATTCAAAAATTAGGTCTAATCAAACATGGATCATTTTATGCGGCGCTACATAAGCATTGATGGTAAATGAATGCTTATATCACCACAAAACTTCTCCCATAGTGCCGTTGAATTTATATCCAGGAAAAATCAAATTCTCAAAATCCACTGATGACAGTGGCTGAGAGTACGGAGTTTTGATGTACTGGCTGCTTTTTTGCTTGCCATCTAAAATTTCTGGTGAGATACTCACCACAGTTTTTTAAATTTTGATTTTTGGCCATTGGTGTCTCCAGGACGCTTACTAACCTTGGGCGTTGCAAAGACAAACCCCACGCCTCTCACCACGCTCGCCCAAGCCTTTCCAGGCTTTGGATGCACACTCATCTTTCCTGTATGGATTATCAAACTTGCAGTCTTGAATCAAATCAGTTACAATTAGTGATTGCAATGGTAAAGAAAAGTTGATAGGGGTTGAGGATGATAATCTGTTTTGGTGGCTGTAGTACATGCATAGACACAAGGTTTCTCTAGTTTCTGAGAAAACAACACTGAGAATAATACCGGCAATGTCTCCTTAAATATCCATCATTTTACCAGAATCTCATTGATTCAATTTTAGAGCTTGATCCTTGGCTATAATGTAGGGTAAAGTTAACAGTTGATATTAATGAGTGTTGGACTTCGCTTGATTTTGGTGAAGCCTCAACTTTAGTGGTATGATATATTCATTATTTTGATTAATGTCAACATTACTATTACTATTGGCATCAGTTTATAATTACTATTCAATAGCTTAAATGAGTAAAATCCCTTATATATAATTACTACTAAGCATCTACCAATTTTTTATCAGGCCTAAAGTCTGAATTTATTAATAATCTAATCCTTTTAAGCACTAAAAAATTTCCCTTAGCAAATCAGAGTTTACAGCCTTACAATCTATGGATAAATTGCCATTAGTGCTCCACTGACTGATGTGATAGGAAAGAATGCCAGAACCAAGTTACTATTCAACCTATTATTAGGCCTGAGGATGTATTCAGTTTTCAGCTCCTCTACACACCTTATTAACCACTCCTTCAAGAAATATTATGCCTTCTAGCCTATTGACATCCTAGTAACTGATAATAGAACCACTTAATGGTTCTACCATTATTTGATATCAATCCAGCCCTCAGCAAGGAATTCTGATTTACACCAACTCTGAACCTAAACTATTCCATCGCCTCCTGAAATCCTACATCTTCATCCACCCACACACGTGGTAATCGCCTACAACTCATCACATTTCTGATATTCCCTTGGTACTTTAAGTAGTAGTACCCTTTTTTACCAAAAAACTTTCTACAAAAAGCTTTATTTTTAGTCTAAAGTCCAATTCTCTAGTACTAAAATATCTCCAGCCACGAGATTTCAAGGAGCCGCTGAACCTCTAGAGAAGGTTAAGTTTCACCAAAGTTGTTTTGCCTGGCACCTCCTAGTAGCCAATAATCTACCCTCAGCTTATTCTTCAAGAGAGTGGAAAGCTGAGATCTGGTGCTCGCTATAGGGCATCCTTGTTACCGCTATGAAAACATCAATCACCCATAGGACAACATATTTATATACTCAAGAGATCACAACAGGATGAAGAAGAAACCCTGATTCCTTGATGTACGAGATGCTTCTAACCCTGTGAATTTAACAGAGCTTGATCCTACCAGATGACACAAGTGCTATGGACAGGTTGAGCCATGCATTAATTAAAATGATGATGACAGCAGTGAAAGAAAGGAAAAAGAAATTAGGTGGGTATGCAACGTAAAAATATTGTAAAAATATTTTTCTTAATCAAAAATTATGCCATAGATGCCGCCAAATGAATTGCAGATATTGACTATGAACTCAAAAATGATGAAGTGTCAGAGGAAGGATTGATATGGTTTATGATACTATGAATCGTGATACTTTTACTCCAACGAAAGAGCAACTTTTTAAGAGAGCGCCGTCAAACTAACCACCTATCCCAGTGAAAACCTGAGATAAGTTACTAAAACTTGGGTTTATCTCAGCAAAACCAAAAAAGATTCTTGGCACCCTCTCCAGTTTCCTGCAATGAAGAACTCAGAGAAAAACCTGAACTTGCTACATAAGAAGATTCAGATGTAGTGATTCCAAAGTCTAAAAAAACTATGAGTCTAATTTTATGGCCAAGCCAGAACCTCTCAATAGATTAAATAAATCAGATGAACCAGCAAAATTGCTTCGCCATTTTGTTTCCCAACTCTTAGGTTCACATTTGCAAAAATTGCCCAGCTAAACCTATTGGTTTGTGGCAAAACTAGTTTCTTCTTCTGAGGTTATCAGAAATCCTCCAACTTCACTCATACCAGCTATGCCTAATATTTCTGCAACTGAATCAAACAATCAATCTTAAGTTTTGTAAAAAACTTGAAACATGCTATTAAAGAAGTTAATTTTAATTTAGCGCCTGAGATTAAGTCTTCTCCCGTTTTTATTGGGCATGCCGAACAGGATGCCTCTGCAATTACCTTGATTACCTGTGTTGAAGCTCCTCGCTGTTCCATTGACAAAATCAGAACAGATAAAATGAATGCCTCAATGCTTTCTTTATTTTCTGGTGCAAAAGCTTCTCTCTCTTTTATTTATTAAACAGCCAACTCAAATGCCTCAGCGCTCATGTCATTTTTTCAGTGCCAATGCTCCTCGCTGCTCCAAAAAAATTGTAGCCTTAAAAACCTATTTTTTCTCTGTTCTCACATTAATATATTTTCAACAAATTTAATTATGATTTTATTCTTGCTAGTATCATAGTATCTCCTGCTGACATCAGAGAATTAAAATTTCTGATTAAACTCAGTCTAAGGGTTTTAAGCAGCGGCCACCTAATCACATTATAATTTTAATGAGAAACTTTGACCAAATTCTCCTTCCTTCCAATTTTCTTTTTAGATTATTTAGTTTGACTCTGTGATTCTTTATATAATGACTGATCATTGCTTCAAAATCAGTTGCATCCTGTCACTTGCTGCCTTAGATTTATGCAAGGCCAAAATCAAAGTTCCTTGCCACCATAATGTGTGCGTCATAAAATTTAATAATCCCTTTTCTATTTTGGCTCCTACTTTGAATCAACTCATTTCCATGAACTCAAGATTGAACCAGGGATCAAGCTGAATTGGCTGCAAGTTATTAAAACCTACCCAGAGGAAAGCTGCCGTCTAAAAAATAGCTTGAACCTCAAGAGCTTAGATGGCCAGGTTAATTTTACTAAACGCCTAACCATGAATAGTTATTGTCAATTCAAAACTAACTCAATTAAACCCTATTATAATGGACTGGAATCATGTTACTAAGCCTTCCTTTGCCCACAAACTCATTATTGAAGTTCTCAAGGATGCTGAGGTGACTCCATGCGTCAGATTGCTTCATCCATCCCTGGAGCCACTTTTAGTTTCACCTGTAGGTTTGGTTGAGGATATCCATAAAGCTGCTTTATGAAGCTTTGTTTTCAGTTTCACATTTGCCTCTCTACTTTATTATTTTTCCCATCTTCCAGAAATATCTGAGTACTTGCTGTTGCAAATGGTTTGACCAACCATCAGTTCAAGAAATATTTTGTTATTATCTATAATTCACTAATACCTAGAAATGGTATTTGACGGTATACAGAGCCTTAAGCACATGGGCCTTGACTTCTTAGGAAATTCCTAAAGCGTATGAGCTTACTCTTGCTGCTTTTAGTCCAAAGCTGAGGAATTATAAACTCAGAAAAACGAAACCCATAAACCCCCAGTGCAACTTCCATCCCCTCAATTTAGCGATAGATTAGGCCTTTGGCCTTGGAGAATTAGTTCTGCTTTTCCTACCTATACCCTTATCTACTATATTTTCCCCTGAACTGGTATAAATCATTCAGTAGGAGGAATCATATTTTATAATCTCATTGCATCAGAGCCTATAATGAAATTAGTTAAATACTACTCCAGTGGAAATTTATCAGCACTTGGTTATTCATTTGATTAATCTAATCTGGATTATTAGACCATTAGTCTACTATTTTGGAGTGCTGCTTAGTAAACATGAGAAGCACCAATAGGAACACTAGCATGGGGGGATATTTAGACTGAATATAAGAGGTATTGGATCTTTTATTCAATGTAGCTAAAGAGGAACCTAGCTAAAGAGATATCTGTGAAGAAGAATCTGAGCCATTGGTATCACTCAATAATGCATTGTGCTTTTATTCTGTTTTTAACAAAGCTTCTTGCCAAACTTGTCTTTTGTTACAAGTTTGATAAGGCGGCTGTCTTCATACAGCACCTTATCTATTTGAGTTGATAATGTGCCTTCAAAATATGACACTTAAGCGCTAATTTTAACATTGTGGTGCTCAATACAGGGGCTGCTCTAGTCTCCATTAAATTATAAAAATCAAATATGGATCCCAGTAGTTCCAAGGGTGGAGCCCTAACAATGGAAGTAGTATAGTTTTAGACGTTGATGTGGTCGCCCTAGCGTCCCCACAAGTTCAGTCCAAAGATGTTTGCCAAGTACAAGCAGCTCTAAATGCTCACGTCGGCCAACTGTCTGATAATATACTTAGATAAAAAAAATCAAGGAGTTAGTCAATTTAACTAAATGCATGAACGTCATCTATAGAGCTTTCATGAGATATGTCTGGAGCTGTTCACTCCAATACTGATTTGTATCGACTTGTTGAAGCCTTAGAACCTGAGGTAAAAACCCAGGGCCAGAAGGTAGGTCCTCATAAACAAAAATATCAATATGAAAACAGAATTTATAGCCGCCACTCACAAAGTTGCAAATATTAGAGTTTTATTACACGTGGAACGCTGCCATGTTGGTACCATGTGGAATTATTTCAAAAGTTCCTCAGCCTCTCAGGATGGTAATATTGGCTATGAGAAACCTGAATATTTACCATTGAAGGAAAATCTTAAGGGCTATGAGGTAGAGGGGACGCTAGGGTTGCCTATGTTTTTCACTCCGCATGAGGGGTTGGAGCCTCTGCTCAGCCTGAGATGTTTGCTAATCCCCTCCCTGAGTTAACTGACTCGAATAATTGCAAATCTCCAGTTTTCATGCACAAAATCCCTCTTGTGCTACTAAACCTAATCCTGTAGGCGCTTTGACTCAAGATATGCTGATGGTTCAGAGCCAGTTCACGCCTACATCTCAGCTTCACCATGTGGGAAGTCAAGGAGGGGCGAACCAGAGCCTTTAGCTCTACCACATGAGCCTCTTGTTCATGTAAATCTGATCAACTTGTCAAAGTTTGATAAAAATGTCATTAAAAATTTTTTTTTCTGTCTCTTTGAGATTAGCATGGCAGAGAGTCAAAGAATGCTAAGTTGGCGACTATCATGAATTCACTGGATACTGAGAGTCATGGTTGGTGATGCTTAAGTTACAGAAGAAGGGCATTGCCTACTGCAAAGCAAGAACCTGCACTTCAAAGAATTCTATGTTCTGGAACAGATGACCACATGCAAAACCAAATTCTTAGCATCTACTTTAAGAAAGATAAAACGCTGAAAGCTTATACAGAATGGTTTTAGTTTGAAGCTCAAACGCTGGAAGGGGCTAATATGATTAATGGCTTTGATGCCCAAATTGCCCTCCGCCATGCCTGTGAGCCTTACAAGGACTTATATTGGGTAATTATTCCGGTGTCAAATGAGGAAAATGATATCACGCACATAGTGAATTACCTCTGGTGTTGCTCCAGTAATTTTACAGCACCTAACAAGAGCTACCAGGAGCCCCACAAACCACAGCATAGGGCCATTTCGCTGAAGAAAAAGTTACTTCCACCTCAGTCTTATGGCCCACTGGCAGAAAAGTCGAATGTTAGCCTGATCATTTTTAACTACTTCAGAAAATTGGGCCATTATGAGAATCGCTGCCCTAAGCTTAGTGTAAGATGTAAAGTTCATGCAGCACATTCTGTGGATGAGGAAGAAGTGGGAAAAGATAGGGCGGAGTAAAATTGGGATTTTATTTACCGCCTCCTCTATCAAATTCCTAAAGAAAAAGACATTACCACAAAACTCTGTTATGTGATGTATGAGTGCTTCCACCAAGCTGCATTCGGCAGTCTCAGGGTCAAAGAATGTTAATGTAGCAGTGACTGCCTGCTCCCAAGAAAAACGTGCTGCTAATTCAGTAGTGAAAAATTGTCAAAACTTATTAACAGTTGGAATTATCTGAGGATCCCAGTTCATCTAAGACCCCCAAGTTGACTAGAGTTCAATTAGCATTAACCATTGAGGCGTTGAAGGAGTCCATCCCGCAGATGTGTGAGGATTTACAAAATCTGTTAGGCAAGCAGACGAAGTAAATGTCTTTACAATAAGCCCTTCTGATATTCATTTTCTGAGTGTAACTACGTTGCTATAACTGTAAATAAGCTCAAGGTCTGAGCTATTGTAGACATCAGAGCCCTGAATGTTATTGTATCTAATTTTCTTGGAGAGAAAGTTAGGGATTGATTCAAATATAGACCACCATAAAGTTTATGGCACCGATGGACACCATACTATGCCTTTGGAGGGAGCGTATAGCGCGTTACCATTGCACTTTGGTACCCTAGTAATCTCCTCCCCTGCTATTGTGTTTCCTAAATAAAATTAAGATCTCTTAGTTAGGACCTCGTTTTTAAGAAAATATGTAGTCAAAGCCAACTTTGAAGGAATTACCTTTAACATACTAGGCAAGTCCTATCATTATTTTATAACAAAAAAGGACGCGGCCGCAACAGTCTCAAAGAAAGGTTTTTTATACCTTGAATAGAAGTTAGTACTGTACCCATTGAATATCAGCAGCTATGTGGCCAGACTCAGAAGCTACAAGCACAGATTGTAGAATACAAGGTCATTTCCATCCATTATAGATATACTCTAACCATTCCAGAAGGTCAACGTATTATAATGGGGACTAGAATTGCCTTATCCCTTACCCAGGGTTTATACATGAGATCGTCGCCACATTTAATACCTTTGAGTTAGAGCCAGTCGCGGCGCCTGGGTTTATTCTGCCAGAACATGGCGAAAAACAGGTGCTCTTATCTAACTTATACCCCTATCCTATAAAAGTCAAGTGACACTAGGTAGTAGCGTTTGTTAATATTTTTCTAGTAGAAGAAAGTTCTAAATATCCATGAGTTTGGCAATCTAGAAGAACATGGACTGAAGTATGGCGAACAACAAACTGTCTGTGCTCTGATTCCTTGAGGGAGCCTTTCAAAATTGACAGAGGACGAAAAGGACCAAGCGTTGGCTTTATTTGACAAATTTAGCAATATTTTTACGTAAAACAACTATAAATGGGGTGCGCGCATGATGTGCTGCACCAAATTGATACTGGTAACCATTCACCAATTCGCCTTCAACCTAATAGGCGTTCTAAAGCAGCGGATGAGGTGGTTGTTGGAGAAATTAATCAGTTATTACAGCAATTATTCTAGTACCCTCTAAGAGTCCTTAGGCCACCCCTGTTTTTAATAATAAGAAAGATGGGTCAAATTATTTGTAATATATTACTGGAAGCTCAACAATATTATTAAGAGAATTTCATATCCACTACCCTGTCTAGACGATGCACTGGATCTCTTGGGCGGTGCCCCATAATTCTCCTCCATGGACTTATTATCTGGCTATTTGAAGTTTGCTCTGCTGAAGGAAGAACAGGAGAAGTGAGCTATGATTACCGCTTAGTGTCTAAACGAACACTCTCAGATGCTGCAAGGGTTGTGCAATGCCCCAGCAACCTTCCAACGTGCTTATAGATAGTATATCGAGGGATTTAAAAACTACTGTGTAAAAGAGTTTTTAACAAATTAATGTATTTTTCAAAACGTTTACTTTCCATCTGCAGCACTTGGAGGAATTTTTCTAATGGTAGGCACAATCCAATTTGAAAATCAAAGCCTTGAAAGTGTAATTTCTTCCACAAACAACTAATATTTGGGACTTATTATTGACAAAAAGGGCTCTAGGCCCTAGCCTGCTGAGGTTGAGGCTATTGAGAAAATGTCCCACATGAGCAGCAAGCGGGATATTCAGGTATTTTTGGGGATAATTGGCTATTAAAGCCGGTTTGTGAAAATTTTTGGCAAAATGGGTGAACCCTTATTTCACCTTCTCAAGACTAGAGTTCCATTTGACTAAACAGAAGCCTGTCAATTTACTTTTGATCAACTATGACTTTGCTTAGAAAAGGTTCTGATGCTAATATCCCAATTTTTAAAAAACCCTTTATCATACAAACGGACGCCTCCTCACCGCCAAAGGGGCGGTGTTATCCCAATTTGACAAGGAAATGGAAGAACACCCCGTCAAATACTGTAGTAGGATAATGGATTGTCATGAACAGAATTAAGCCCTGACTGAGAAAGAGTATCTATCCATCTCTATGAGTGAAAACACTTTAAGGTTTATAATAACATAGTGCATTCCACCGTGGTACCAACTATGCCTTTTTACACTGGCTCCAGAATCTAAGAGCCCAAAGGTTGGTTAGCTCACTAGGTTTTGATGCTACAGACATATGACTTTTAAATTTATCTCGACCTGGGGTAAAGCATCAATTAGCAAATGGATTGTCAAGGTTGATGATGGCAGCCTTAATCACTGATAGGGATGATGAGCATTTCCAAATAATTTACCTGCAGTACACTAACGGGCCTATCAAGATTCAGCAGAAACTGGACAAAATCTGAGCGAACACCTTTGTAATTGATGGAAAACTACATAAGGATATTGAAGGTTAAACCTTTTTGTTCCCTAGGCCCAGGAGTGAATGGGTTTAATTATCGCTGCTTACAAGGCCACAGACTATGGTAAACATATATAGACGTTTGAACAATTATGAACCCATTTATTATTGGGACTCTATGTCCTATGATATTCTTGTGGCACCTAACTATTGTCACAAATGTCAAGCAGAAGCCCCCTATCAGAAAGCCACATCTTAACAATTAGTGAAACCTAACTTTGCCTGGCATACGGTCTCCATGGATGTCATGGGACCCTTGACTAATACGCCAGGTCAGTTTTTACATAATTTCTCTTGTAACATTTAACCAAGTAAGTGGAATCTAAGGCAGTACAGGTCTTGGGGCCTTGACTACCGCTCAGTTTATTCTTAAAGATTTTATTTATCAGCATGTTTAACTTAGTTTTTACTAACGGAATATGGGACCAATTTTACGTCTCAAATGATCTAAATCTCACAGATTTAATGGACATCCTTGGGATGCTATCTACTCCTTATCACCTGGAAACTAATGGTACCATCGAATGGGTGAATGTTATGCTAGTTAATATCTTACGGAAGTTTGTCACTTGCAAAGTTTCTAATTGGAACCTATTCTTGCTGTCCATTGTATTAGCTTATAATATTGCTTATCATTTGCCACAGGATATTTAACATTTGCATTATTACATGGGAGACAGCCCGCGTTGCCTCCTCTTTTATATTCAAGCTTTGTGGGAAAAATGAGTCCAAGTAGATGTCTGGAGAAGCTTTTCCAGAAGTTAAAGTAGTTACAAAGCTCTTCTTACTCAAACGCTTTGACGTGGAAGGTCAAGGCTAGAGCCCAGGATAATGTGGACCGGTGGGCCTTGCCTATTTTGAAGTAGGAGAAGTGGTTTGATACTATGACAACCATTGGTTTGGGCGAACCAACAAACTGGCGCACATGTGGAAAGGACCTTTTGAGATCATAGAGAAGACATCCACTGATGCTGACACCATGAAAGACCATACTAAGGGACATCTTATTAATTAAGTACACGACAAGTTTTTAAAAAGCACTGCCCACACTTCAGGCCTCCATCCGTTAGTCCTCAATAACTAGTCAGATCCCCACTCATCTTTGTTACCTGATCTTTGGTCATGTGGGTGATGTTGCAATTTGTTGACCAACCACCAGTTAAAGCAATAATTTGTTAATATCTATACCAAATTGATACCTAGAAATAAGTTTTGAAGGTATACGGAGCCTTGAGCATATGGGCCTTGACTTCTTAAGGAGTGCCAAATGTGTACTAGCTTACTTTTGATGTTTTTGGCCCTAAGCTGGGGAAACTGTGAACTTAGTATAACGAAACTCATGACCCCATTACCAACTTCTATCTACTCAATCTAGTAATAGCTTAGGCCTTTGGCCTTGATGAATTAGGTCTGCTTCCAATACCTATACCCTTATCCATTATTTTGTCCCCTGCACTGCTGTAAACAATCGGTAAGAGGAACCATATTATATAATGGCGTTCTGTCAAAGCCTCTAATGCAATTGGTTGATTGATACTACAATGGAAATCTGTCGGGACCTGGGAAGATTAATTTAATTATATTTAATCTGGGGTTACTAGACCATTAATCTACTATTTGGAGTGCTGCTTAATGAACATGATAAGCATCAATAGGTACGCTAGCAGGAGAGGATATCTAGACTGAAATCTAATATGGAGATGATCTTTTTTGACGTAGCTGGAGTGGAACCTAGCTAAAGAGATATCTGAGAAAAATAATCTGAAAATTTGAGTACTCAATACTGCAAAGTAATTTTATTTTATTTTATAATAACAACACCTACGCCAAATTTGTCTTTTGTTAAATGTTTATAAAAGCGGCTGTTTTTATACAGCACTTTATTTATTTGAGTTACTACCTGTGCCTCTAAAATATGACACCTATGCGCTGATTTCCACAGTATCATATGCTCCTCTGTCCCTTGTCTACCTCAACTCCCAAGATGGTGCTACTGATCAACTTAACAAGAATATATAACACTTCAAGATTTGCAATGCCAAAATTTATATTCGAACTAAATCAATACCAAATACCTTTTATCCTCACACTCAGCCCTAATTTTTAAATTTTATTTAGGGAAGGCTGACAAGGATGGACACTTATGATATGTAAACTAAAATAACTAATATCATCAAGAGGCACCCCAGAGAAGCTAACGCTATCTCCTGTTGCCAGTGGGAACGCCAAAAAAGGAAGGGGGTTATTGTGAGTAGAGGCTTGCACCACTCTCGAGCACACTTGAAGGAAGGGCCTGAAGTGATGAACCAAACTGGAAACCATGATGAGACCAACTGATGGCGACGGGTTAGTAGTTATCTAAACAACTATGCTTTAAAGTGGTCCATGAGGTGCGACTGGAATCAGCGTACAGCTTCATGGAGGTTTGGAGAAGAGCATGGGATGGCATCCAAGACAACCGTGTGAATAGTCCACATATTTATTGCCACCCTTAAGGCTCAGAGGGAAGGTGGGATAGGGTAATTCAAGGACAAGGCGAAGATGTCCTTAGATAGGCTAGAGGCTGCATCAATCCTGGAAAAAGAGACGTTGAATCTCACGCCAGTTCGCTTTTGATGGAGGGCACTCTTACAGGCGGTGAATTAAAGTCCCATTCTGGTCACACACAACACATGAGGAATGCAATGCATTGGAGCGCTTGGTAGTACGGTATACACGTTTCAAGCAGCGCCACATATGGGAAATGAACATGCGGCTGCAGAAGAGGGTGATGGGCGTACTTCCAGATGGATTTCTGGGTTTCTATGGAGTAGTAAATGTCCAACATGTCCAGATAATACCTCCTGGTCATGATAGGGGACATCATTGGTATCAAATTGTTCAGAATGGTTTGGTCTTATACTTCCTGTGAGAAGCGGGGAGTAGGGCGACCCTTCTGGGCAGTGTGCCACTGATGCAAATACTCCACTCAGCGCTTCACAAAGAGAGGAGAATTCGTTTGAAGTGGAGCGCTGTCCCATGCAGGCCCGCAGCAGAGGGGTGTGAGGCTAGATTTTTTAACAGAGAATAGGGGTGGGTAGGATTGCTAAGCCCAGGGTTCAGGAGAAGTTGGAGTGGGCCACGCGTGACCAGTGCTAAGCTGGGAGCGTGGGGTTGGTTGCTTCAATACAGGTGCCAAGTATTTTGGCGGCATGAGCCTCAAAGTTGAGCAGGCCCATACCACCACTATGGCGAGGGCTAAACAAGACATCCAGATGCACCGGCGGTAGGCATAACCAAAGCCACCCTTGAAGTAGGGCATATAATGAGGTGAAGCAAGATGGGGATAAGGCGATAGCATTGGCCACAAATCAAAATTTAGAAAAGAGCATAGAGTTGGCCAGCACTACCATGCCTGTGAGGGAATTTTGGTGGGCTCTGAGGGAAGCTATGGTTTTGTAACATTGTCCTGGATGTGGTGCTCCATCACCGTTGAGGCGTACCCTCCCACCTCCAGCCACACCCCCAAATGGCGTACTGGACCAGCAGTGGGTCTTGGCATGAAAGGGAGCATAAGTGGGGAAAATTGGGGTGAACGGGGCAAGAGAACTTATGAGCTTGCTGCTGAAGAAGGTAGGAAACGGGGTGCTGGTGACCGGTGGGCTTAAAACCGGCCAAGGAGAGTGATTTTGGTTTTGGAGGCTTTAAGTGCAGCTTTAATTAACTTGGAGTAAACCTGATATTATCCTAAAGCGCGCGTGCATTATGATTGTTATATACCACAACCACACAATAACAAGCAAACGCAAACATCTTGACTGGGGCTTGGTCTTGCACATGGACACCAGAAAGGCGGTCATTTATGTTGCGCAAAAGTGGGTCAAGGCTAAAGCTATATAAGATTGGGCTAAAAGGGTCTTCTTAGCGTAAGCCCCTTTGAAGGTGAACTACATCAGTTAGGAAGCCAGGGCCACGCACAGCCATTGTGGCAGATTCCGTGAGCAACATCACCCAATTAATGAACTGATGGGGGAGGTGGAATTTGTGGAGGCAGGCTTTGAGTTAGTCCCAGTTGACTCTAACATAGGCCTTCTGCTGGTATAAAAACACAAGTGCTCCAGTAGCCGTGGATTGGCAGACGTTGGCTACAGTATGTATGTTGTCCCAAATAGACTGCATGGGAATGAAGATAAATTGCTCAGGGGAATTGAGAGGAGAGGCAACTTCCCCTAGGCGGTTGGCCATGATTTTAGTACTTGTTTTAGATCAGTGTTAGTAAGTGAAATGGGGCGCCAGTTGGCCAAGTCCAGCTTATCCACTTTATTATACAGCGTTATTATGAAAGCTTCTTGGCCCCCAGGAAGGAGGCGCGCTTCAAGCAAACACTGATTCATTTAGGCAAGCAGCAAGGAGGAAAAATATTTAAAATACTTCTTTCATAACTCATAAGGGATGACGTCTGGGCCTGGGCATTTCCTGTTTGGTGCACCACAAATGGAAGACCAGAGTTCGTCCTGAAAAATTAAATTCATCAACTCTGGATAATGGGAAATGGTGCGAAATGTACACTTTTGAGAAAATCAACAACTTTGGCCAGTTTGACTGGATTGGAGCAATACAGTTTGGAGTAATAATTTCGAACTTGGATTGCAACTTTGGCCAGAGTATTGTGACAAAGTGGTCTTACCGCCCCACCTGTGTGCAGGCCAAGCTCTTTCATGGTGAAAAGAATTTTTGGAATAAGTAATTGGAGCACGTGTCACCCATGTTATGTTATTTGCCTTATACTGCACACAAACTTGATGTTTGTGTTGCCTTACCAGTGCGTCTAGATGAGCGGAAATCTCTTCCCACTTGTGACCCCAAGATGGGCTGTAGCCTGCATCAGGGACATTAGATTCCAGGTGGTCCATTTCTGCAAGCATGTGCAAAATGACTGCCGTGGCATCCTGAGAGTGACACAATGAGATGAGGCATGCCTGGCGGATGGTGTTCACTTTGAAATTTGATCAGGTTGAAAGTGGGTCTGCATATAACGGTGAGGTAGACCCTGGATCCAAGGTTTCAGTGTTCACCCAAAAAGAAAAACTGGGCGACGTGATCTCAGCTGGGTGGAGTTTGCACCACTATGGCACATTTGCCACCGGGTGTGACAAAGAGAAGGAAAGTGATACCAACCTGTGGTCAGATAATTCGAGTTTCATCATCATAAAGTGTGCAACCTGAGACCAAAATTTCAATGGGGCAAGAATAGGGTCAATGTGGGACATTGACCTCAGATGACCGTTGTTCACATGGGGATGAGACATGATTGGGAGCAGTGGTTCATGTTTCGGTAGGTATCAAACAACCCAAAAATGGCTTTTAAAACATGAAGTTCTACGTGCCCCTGTGGGGGGTAGGCGCCAAAGGCCAGCGGTTGGTGGGTGGGTTGGTCCAGAAGTTCATATCACCCACCACAAATGGGTCATGGGGAAACGGGAGGGTTTTAATGGCCAAGAAGAATTCCTAATGAGCTCATACACAAGTCAGGGCATATACAATAATGACATTATGCACTTCGTCATCCCATGAAAAGGACACAACAAGGACACGGCTATCATGGTATGAATTTGAATAAATAAATTTAAAAGTATGGGTTGCTCATATAAGAAACCCACAGTGTGGCGACCAAAAGGTAAAGGGAAGGGAGGAGCATGAAGGCCATGTGTCCTCAGCACTGTATGGTCAGTGGGTTTCCTGAATGGCCAGGATATCCACATGTAAATTATTCTTTATTAAACTCAGTTTCCTATCCTGGGACAGCGAGGCCTTGAGTCCAGCAATGCTCAACGTCCCTATAGTTAAGGCTCCCCCATCGCACCTTAGGTGTGAAGGGAAGGGCCCCCTTGGCCTCCCTTTGCCGTTTTCTCTATGGCGGTGGTTTGTGACTGCATCACTGAAACTTTGTATGAATGCTTATGGGAAGATGTTACTTTGGATGTAGGTGTGGTTTTGTTGTTCTTCTTTTCAGCTTTATTTCAAGATTTTGCATTGCTGTTTTCCTGTGGTGCATCATTGCAGGTCAGCAAAAAATTAGTAGGGAAATTGATGGGTAATCAGTTTAATTGAAGCTTGGTAACATTGGTCAGGCGTATCTGACTCACCCATAGGGTCATCAGGCTGGGTGGCCCAATCTGTTTGGTGGATGGATTCACAAGCCACTTCTGCAGCAAATGACTCGATATCATCCTGGAACTGGGTGGGCAGGATTATGGATGCGGCTGTGGCTGCACCCTTGGCCGCTGCCCTGCAGGCCTGCTTGGCTTTCTTACACTCCTGTGGGGACACAGGTTTGACTTGAGTGTAGCACCCCTGCACGCCCCACGGGAAGGCGGCGTCAGAGTCTATGGCCAGTTCATAATGGGCGTCTGCACCACTTATTGCTTCTGGGATGATTTTGTTTTTCATGATGCCCTCTCTGGAAGGGCATGTGTGGGCCTTGTGGCCAAAAGCGTGGCAAAAGATGCGAATAGGAGACATGCTAAGCACGGTGACATGTAACAGTTAGGATTCCTGCCCATCAGCTAACACAAAGGCGGTTTGGGGGATTTGGGTCAAATCTTCTGCAACCCCTGAAGATGGGGTGAGTACAGCAATTGCTTTGCCTGTGCACAGGACCAGCATGAGTTTAAAGTGCTGCATCTCGAAGGTTTGGAGTTTCCAAGATGCTTTGAGCCCAGCCATTAGGTGGTGCTCCAGCATGGTGCGCTTAACTATTGTAGGTAGGAAGTTGAATGTAACAAAAAATGATTTGATTTAGTCCAATGAGTATGCTTTGAGCTGACTATCCGTTGGCCATCCAAGAGGTCCACCACCACACGCTCCTTTGTGGCTTCATACACCACTTGTTTGTTCTCAAACCCAAGATCCAAACAACCTCAGGGCATGGAGTACGGTGTGACATACACTGCATTTAGGAAATGGGTGTGTACATCTCCACAAAACTTTTCCCAAAGCGCCATTTGTTGTATATTCAGGAATACTCGAACCCCATGCTCCACTGGGTGATAGGGACTGGGAATGCGGAGTATTGATGAACTGGTTACATTTTTGTCTGCCAGGCCAAAATCTCTGGGGAAATACTAACCACTGGTTTTTTATTATTTTTATCGAGGCCACTGGTATTGCTGGGGCATTTACAAAATTTAAATGGTGCGGGCCCCACTCCTGTGCCCTTTACTTTGCTCGCCAAGTGTTACCCAACATTGGGTGCACACTAATCTCCTCATTGAGATTATAAAAGTTACCTAGTCTTAAATTGAATATTTTGCAAATGTGTTTGCAACGAGAGAGAAAAGGTTCACACTAAGTCCTTATCCTGACACCCTAGCTAAGGATGCCATTACTAAGCTGATTGAACTAACCCAACCTTAGGGTCCCCAACTTTTTAAGATCAAGTTATTTGGGAGAATAAAATTTATAAAATAGTATGTCCTACACTGATTGACTACAAAATATAATATTGAAACCCAACTTTTACTCGCCAGGCTGATTACTAACCTAACTACTTATAGTTATCTCATCTAGCCTAACTCTGGATTTTGGGACTGTACCAAGGCTTGCCACCCCTGGCGAAATTATCAATCTCAGTTGAGGCTTGGAGTGAGCTATGTCAACTTCACTTTAATTTAGGTGAAGCCTCGGCTCTAGGGATATGATATGTTCATTACTTTTATATATATGTCAACTTTACTATTATTATCATTTAAATCAATTTATAATCACTATTTGGTATTTTATCAGGGGTATAACCTAGTATTATTACAATTATTCATCTATCAATCTTTTATCAGGACTTAAGTTTATAATTACTAATACTCTCATAAATTCAATCTCTAAGCAATTTCCCTTAACAACGCTGAGTTTACAACCTAACAAACTCTGGATAAATCGTCATTAGTGCTCCACTGGCTGATGTGAAAGGAAAGAATACCAGAACCAAGTTATTATTCATCCAGATACTAAATCTGAGGATCTATTCAGTGTTTATCTCCTCTACTCACCCCATTAACCACCTTTCACCACATATTATGCCTTCTAACTATTGGCGTCCTAGTAACAGATAATGGAAACCACTTAATGGCGCTACCATTATTTGATCTCAGTCCTATCCTCATCAAGGAATCCTGATCTTCTCCAACTAGAACCTGGACTGTGCCTTCATCTCAAAAAATTCCTGAATCTCCTTCCACCCTCACATGTGGTATACGCCTATCACTCATCACAATAATGATCTTCCCTTGGTACTTTATAATAGTACTAACCTTTTTTTAATAAAGTACTTTTTACAACCATATTTATTTGAAGCCAAGTACAATTCTCTAGGACTAAAATATGTAGCCACGAGAATTTATAGAAACTTTTGAACATCTAGAGAAGTTTAAGTTTCACTAAAGTTGTTTTGCATGGAACCTCTGAGTAGCCTATCTTTACCCTCAACTTGTTGCAAAATAGGGCACAAAGCTAGGAATGAGGTCCGCCATCAAGCAATTATATATAAGTCAAATCATAGTGGGGTGGAAAAATATTTTGGCATTAACATCGAAGATCTCATTATAGGGCAAAGATGCGGGGCTTTGTGGAAACTTGGCTACTGCTTCAGAGGAGAGTATTGCATGGTTGCCACAATTGCATTGTCCTCCATTAGGGTAGGGAGCAGAGGGATTATACCCAAGTGATAGAAGATGTGAAGGTGAGGGTACTATGCTCAAGGTTGATGGATAAAGACTTTCATTACCACCACCTTATGCCTAAGATCATGGTGTAGTTTAGGTCTATAATTACAAAAAATGATGCTTAAGTAGTCTTCATGGGCTGAGAAGTTTAACAGCTCGCAGAGGGGCAGTGTAAAAGTATTAATGAAGCTCCTATGACTTGGGCCCCATAGTAAGCTTTAGGTCAAAGGCCTGGGCTACTTTGAGGTTAATAAAGTTTCTGGACATGCCAATATCCACAAAGGTTTTTAATATAGCTTGCCTCGACCTACGTGATCTACACCAAACAGGATATAAGCACAATTATATCTAATGAAGCTACTTATAGCGCACATTCTGGGATTGGTATCTATGTCCGCAGCTGACTTGTGGTCTAGGGATCTCTTGAGGAACTGGGTGGGCATTGCTGCAGCTTAGGCATAGGATAACAGTGCCAAAATAAGGTCTGGTGTGTCCATTAATGGGCAATTGTGGTTGAAGTTCTCAGTAATCAGATTTTAACTGCATTCTTCTTTGAACTGTTACATCATTTTGAGTTATTAAGAAGATACTGCTGAGTCCTCTAGGCTTACCAGGATAATACACGTGCCCAGGTGTCTATTGACTACATCACCCATGAGGATCATGATGCTAAAACCTTAGGAATCAGGCTGCACTACCAAGATCCCAGGGGTTTAATGTAGTTGATCAAAATGAGCTCTCAATTGTGGAGGCGACTGGATGTCCCATAAGGGGTCAGAATGTGTTTTCTAGGTCGTGGGAGGGGGACACCAACTTGAAAACACCGCTGAATTGGAGCTCTTTGAGATCATATGAAGCAAGAGCAAGAACCACAGAGCGTGTGGGTTAGTAACCTAGTAATATTTTTTCATCAAGTAGGCCTTGGATGTGCCATTGGAAAGTTGGTCCAATCCTTTACCTTCAAGGTTGGATGTCTTTTCCTCTCCAACCAATAACATAAGCACGCTCATTGAGAGTGGACAGGGTTGGTCTGTTGGGCTGGTAATATGGTCTCAGTGTGGTTTTCTATTCCAATTAAATCTGAGCCGGCCTCATTCTATTGAGACAGGCTGTATGCTTCCTCCAAGGTCTGAGATCCATTGTACTATGCCACATGAGAGCCCGCCCTTGGTTAAGGGAGGCTAGAAAGTGACAATGGCGATACCCTTGGGAGTTGAAGGGAATCAAATAGTCGCCAGAATGCCTTGATATGGTCATCTAAGTTTGGGGCGAGGGTCCGTCAATGGAATAAGGAGTATATAAGTTGTGGCCTTGACGCTGAGGGTGACTACCATTTATGAGTGTATAGTGAGGAGAACTGGTGGTGCCTCCCCTAGGTGGGAGTCCTTGTAAATTACAGTGAATTCCACGTTTTCACCTCTCCTTGTAGGACGTTAAGTGAGGCCAACAATTTCTATTCCTCAGAGATCTTTGTTGCCCGTTAGGGTATCTTGGAGTCTTAGTTTGGCCAGGAAACCCAACAAATGCTGAGCTACATCATCTGAGGGGCAGGAGGTGGTCTTTATCATTATCAGTTGTAGGCTTGAGCGCTTGAGGGGGGAGATTGGATGGGCTTGGTCGAGGAGCACTTCTTTGATGGCTCTAATTAAAATGATCCAGGACTAACATGTCAGGAGTGCACGTATATGGCCATATTGGCTTCTTCCAGATGTTGACTGATTCAGTTAAAACAGCTCTTGAGCCATCAACATAAGAAAAGTATCAAGTGGCTGGTTATTATGCTAGACAAGCAGCATGCCAAGGAAAACTTGTGTTCCTCTAGGGTATTATAATGCCCATGATAGCATCTAAAGTCTACATGGAATTGTTGTTTTTAGGATTCAGGAAAACTATCCACTTGAGGGGAGGCGCATGAAGTATTGGTCTACAAAATAAATACCATATAAATGCTAAGCTGTGAATTAATAACAATTTTGACCTCTCTTACAACAAGTGGAGACCAACCTGTCTAAAGGGTGCTTGTGCCTGCCATTCTGGATTTGGCTCAAAGTCAGAATTGGTCTCAACATGCACCTGGTAGTGGGTCCAGTTACCGTATCTCTGACTTTGAGTCCACTGGTGATTTTGTTGACGTTTTGTTCCATTTGTGATGTTTTCATTTTTTGCTCTCGTGTGTAATATATCTGATAGATGGCTTTGTTTTTTTCGCTTTTGGCAGGGGCCTCTACTTGTGTACCCTTGAGCAGTAGGTTTTAAAGAAACCTCCCCAAGATGGGTTCCTTAGCTCCCTACATTAAGTGATGCTAATATGGAGAATATTAAGGAAACGTTCACTAACATTACTGAAAACAATGAGTAGGGCCCTCTATTGGTTGCGGTGGTTTATTTGAGGGGACAGAAATTAGACTTAATTAATCAAATGCTTTCTGATTTCTTAAAAAATTATCAGTTTAATTAATGAGAGTATAAAATAACTCAGAACTATACTGTAGACAAAGTGCTTGAATTTTATATTAACATGTGGGATGACTTGCGTGCTTCTATGTAAACAAGGTGGCAGCTAAATATTCCTAAGGATTCTGGAGAGTTTGTCTAGTTATTTTCTCATTTCTTCCTCTATTCCAAGGGACCTCTGGAATGGATATGTATGAGTGCTTATGTAATGCTTCAACTTGAGCGTTTTAGGTAGCTTTTTCCTGCGCTAGATTTTTTAATCTAATCTGGAAGAGTTGATACAACGTGAGAAAATTTGATCAACACATTTGATATGATAATTTGGTCATTTGGAGAATTTTTCTTTGATCTGGTATGGCAGTTCTCCTCTTTTGGGGATTCAATTATAATTTTCCATTGTGATTGTAAGTCTCTTGGAAAATGTCCCCTGATCTTATCTATAAATGCCCTGGGTGGTTTCTGTAATGATAAAATGCGCTAGGAAGCTGTTGGCTCAGGGTTGAGGCGAGAATATTCTGTGTGGAGCAGAAGCCACCCACTTCTCGGTAAGGGTGTGGCCCAAGTCCACTATATTCTCCAGCGGTAGTGCTTGGGGGAATTCTTCTTTTCAAAAAGGGTACAGCGTCCTGTCCAGCCTGATGGCCTTGGTGGGGACCCTTACATTAACCATCATAAGCTTTTTTTCTTTTGTAAGTAGGTCCATTTATTCGCAGGCATATAAGAACAAACCAGACTCTGTCTCTACTGTTGATGGTAGTTGCTTTGTTCCCTTTGTCTACAGGGTATAACTTACTAAGTTAATAGAATGCTCAGTTTTCACTAGGCTTACTCGCTTCTTCTGATTCTTCTTCTCCTTGTCTTGGAACACAAGTGACATCTAGTAGTTAGGTAGGTTTATTGAAATTAGGTTGAAGTCATTGAATTATTTAAACTTAACTAGGAACTGCATGTCTATGAGGAAAGTGTAATGGTCGTTCTCAAGTACTGCAGACAGGGCAAACAAGATAATGCTTCCAAATTGCAAGGGTAACGAGAAATAAGCTCCTAGTACTTTGATTGACATAAGCTAGAAGTTCTAAAATTGGCTCAATAATCGATTTTTGGTTCACATCTTAATCTAATCTTTAGTTTTGGAGAAACTGTGCTGACTGATGCACTGGTATTCAGTACTACTGATACTATAACTTTGTGTATGGCAACTTCCGCTTTTGTAACGATCTTGCTGATAGTCATGCTACAGTAAGAGTTACACTGATTATTTGATCTAAATCCTCTTAAATCTTCAGGAAGGCAGGACTCCATGCAAGCCTTGGTTGACTCGAAGTCTTCAATTACAATCTACTTTAACATGATTTCTTATTAGCCTTTCGCCATCTAATATACTGTCAATTATCTGGGTGAGATTAAAAGCTTGAGCCAAGTAAGACTGCTCTGTGGTCTCAAATTTATCCTGGCTAGGTTGAGGTAGGTGACCACAACCACATAACTTGAGGACTCTTTAACCTATTATCTTGACACCTCTTGCGACTAGGTTCATCTTAATTAATTTCATTAGTGTGGTGTGCAACCTAATTTATGCTCCCATAACCTCATCTATGTATTCACATTCTTATTTTTTTAGCTTAGGATAACTCCTCCACAAGTGCCCTTCTTGATGATAGTTGTTACATTTGAACTTGGCGTAATTTGAGTAACTTGTTCAATTAGTTGGTAAGCCTTGTCCTTAAGCTTATTATTGCAGCTCTGAGAAACCAAACAGTTTTTGATCAGGGCGGCGTTGCTGATGGTTCTAGTGTTTTATTCTATTTTATATTCAAATTTGATGTCAATTAAGGACTCGTTTAAGGCCTTAGAGAATTTGGTGGGTTTTACGGCCAAGAACGTGTGCATCAGGAGTTAAAGGCATGATTCTAGTGAGATAAGAAAGACAGTTTTCGTGGTGAATAGATCTAAGGTTAACTTGTCCAGAAAGCTATTAACCTTTAGTTAATACTAATTTTGCGTAGTTCACAATTGACCCATACTTTCCCATTTTCATGGTGAGGAGCTATTGGTTCATATTTTGAACATCCTGTGCTCTTAAAAACTTGGCAATAAGTATCTCTTTGACTTTGGCCTAAGGTTCATGGGGTCAAAGTTCGACTCCATTCACCTCCTGTGCTTCTTTGCTCATAAACCTGGACATGGTGAGCTTTCTGTTTTCGCTGGCTTTCTCCACGCTATTATCATATAACTGAATGATCTGGCTATAGTTCCTGTCAGGAATTGAGATTTTAAATGAATTGAGATTCCCACTAGTGAAACAAACATTGATGATCAAACTATTGGGCCCTCTTAATCAGAACCTATACCAAAGGTATGCTTAATAAATTCAATAGAAATCATCACGCATGCAGGAACCAATGTAGACGCCTTCTGATTTGCCCTTAAACTTCCTGTGACACTAAAAAGATGACTGATCAATGCGGGCATGAGTTCATTGGTGTCAGGAAACAATGAAGGCCCTAAACTGGCCAACCAATCTCGAATGACTTGAAATAACCTGATTATAGTAATCATAGAGGGCTTCTTGACGAGGCATCACATCGTTGTTATAGATACTAAATTCTTCTAATTTTATAAAGTAGTCTGTCTACACCATCTTTTTTGTCTTCTTTTACTGCTACACTTATTTAACAGCTTTAAGCCCCATTATAACCTCAGCTTACAGTCTTGAGAACTGATATGCTGACAGAAGTAGTGTTCAAAACAGGTGTAAAGACCTGAGGAGATCAAGTTTTCCCTGGTTCTGAACTGGCGTGTTCCAATCAGCTGCCAGAGGAACCATACAACTGCTGTGAGTGTGGAACTGAAGACCTCTAGCTGACTAGGGGAGCATTATCTTATTGGATGCAAACAGCCTCGCTGGGCGCCATGATGCTCAAAATACTTGAAGATAGCAAAAAAATGGCGGAAGGGGAGATGTTAGATTAAAACAATTGAAACCTGAAGAACAAAATAGTGCAGTACTCTCACAAATTAAGACACTGGATTTCAAGTAGGGAAAGGGTATTACAGTTTGCAGCACTGTTAATGGGTTCTTCAGCTCTTGGGTCAGTACTTCTCTGGCTGCAGATATCTGGATTTGCGCTTAAGAGGAGAGGATCAATTCATTATTTGGTATGAGAACTGAGGGTGGGGAGGTGATGGCACACCATAATTGGATGTTCCACAATTTTATTTCTTGAAAATTTTTGGATATTTTTTTTGTACTAGATGGTCAAGATTTTTTTCTTAATCGAGGCATGCTCCTCTTTGGAGGTCCAGTGTTTAATCAAATGTGGATTTCCAAAATCATCAAAAAAGATTTTAGGGAAAGAATGGAAGGTAGGGTAAAATTTTAAACAGAGTTCTCAACACTCTTCAGAGAAATCGCATTATTGTATATTGAGCATCTTAATGTCATCAAGATTTTTGGAAATTTCAGGATTTCTGAGGAAATGGGTGGCGGTATTGTTGGACTTAACTAGGATAGTTCTAACTTTTTATTAGAGCTGATGTTTATTTTACACAGGAGCTTAATCATGTCAGCTTACCAATTACTAAGCAGTGGGGGATTATAGTGGGCACAAATATAGAATATTTCTTATAATATACTTGGCCTTTTATACCTGAAAAGGGTGTTTTATATAATGGTCACATGACATCATAGTGAGGACCAAACCCAAGGATAAGGCTGGGCGCCAGGAGGCCCAGAAGGTAAAGTTACAAGCCCTCCCAGACCTTAGGCATACGCTAGACCAACGCTGGGTACAGGCAAAATATGCCCAAGCTGGTACTAGTGAGGTGCCAAATGCCCAGCCCCTTATGTCAGCCCAGGCGTTAAAATGGATGGTTTATCAAATTAACACGGATGGTTCCATTTGGCTAGTTGAAGAATGGGGTTTTGAAACCCCGTTGCATTTATGATATGATGCATTTAGGTCATATCCTTTTTCAATCAATCACTTGAGTGAAGTCAGTTTCAGCATATTTGATCAATTTGGATGGTGGTGTTGTCCTATTGGTGGGTCAGTGCTTGGGCCACTTCAACAAACCCCTTATTCCCCGATGTTGTTTAATTATGTTTTTCCTGACCAACATTCCTTGTTGGTCAACTTCCCAATAAACAATTTCCCATTTTTCCATTTTTATAAAGTTATCTTTAGCAAGCCTGTGTGTAGACACCTTCAAGGAGGTCTCATGCTACATTAACCACTGTATTTGAAATTCAATTAAATTTTCAACTCGTGCACTGTTGGGTTGCCCAGGTTCCCTCCAACCTGGGAAGTTTACCCCTTTCCACTAGGTTCACCGCGTCCTTTTGGTCTATTGTTTGCTATCATGATCGCTCTTCTTCCCCTATGTTATTATTGCTACAGCACCCTCTGCTGGGCTCTATTAACCTTGGTACTAATGGGTAGTTATCATGAGTTGGCTCTGTGCACCAAGCACCACCACGCTGGAAACAGGAGAGTTATAGACACTCTCCTTACATTAGTCAACCAACCACTGATATTTATATGCATAAACTTTTCAATGTGGGACTTTCCTAAAGTGTAAATAGTGGGCGCAGGCTGAGGGCCTTGGCTGTTGTCAGCCGTACCACTGTTTTCTCTTTTTCCTGATTGTTGGAGCAACTCAGCATTACTATGATTGCCTCCAACTGGAAAGTATCCACCCTTTGTGCTTGTACCTGGTTGATACGGACGTTTTGAGGTCCAGAAGTTGTGATTCCCCAACTTTCTGCCAAAATTAACAATTTTAATCTTATTAAATGGAGTTTATTTTGACAGGCTTTCAGATGATGCCAGCAGAATCAGCGCATATGGCCCTGGGGGTATTGGCCTTGGATAACGTCGGACATTCCTTTGCTGTTATGGGAATAGGGTCGTTCACATCTAAAAACACATTTAATAATGAAACCTTGATATATACCTCTGAACCATATTTATTCTCTCCTGGCTCAGATATGGAAACTATTCCTGTGTATGGAATCACCCCAGAAAATCCCCGTTTGACCTCTTCCATGATTCACTGCACTCAGGAAGTTGAAAAAGAACTGCGTTTACAATATGAAAATGTATATGCCCCTGCAGAAGATATGGTGGGATATGTGGCCTCAGTAGTAAGAGTGGCCAAGTATCACTTACCTTTCTTCGATTCAAAATCATACCAGGGTGATTTGATAATGCTAGAGGAGGAGTTGGTTATGATTTACTGGCATTTTCGGCTTTAAATATAGATCATTCTGGGTATTTTCTACTGCTATTCTTTACTCCCCTTTAGGGAAACTCACACCACTATTCTGGTGGATACTAGCGCCACTGAAAACTTTTTGGACCAGTGCCTAGCTGAACATCTTGGTCTGAGTTACCTGCCAGGTGGTATGGTTAGGGGAGGGGCGTCCCAAGGTATTCCCATTCTGAAGATCATTGGGACAGTGGACTATCAGGTTGGCAAGTACCACTTGTTGGATCAATTCCAAGCTATCAAAAACCTCTTGTACCCTATCATTTTGGGTGTGGAGTGGTGGCGGAAGTTTGACGTTAGAACCAACTTGAAAGAGAATACCCTATCCTTAACAGTAAAAAATGGCCGCACGCTAGTTGTTCCTTTGTCTGAGGCTGACGCTCAGGGTGACTTGCCCCACTGGCCCCACCTTCACACCATTAGCCTTGCCTCAATGCAAAGCCCTCAGTGGAAATTACTATAGCTTCTTGTTTGGAAGGTTTGGATTCCTCTTTTGATGCAGCATCCGCTAATGAACTCCCTGAGCACTCTGAGTTTGACTGTGACTTCAAGCTCACTGTGGATCTGGTGCATATATCTTCCCCCATTTACCCATTAACTGGCCGGGAGGAAAAGGCGTTGGATGTGTGGGTAAAGGAACAGCTCGCCAAAGGTGCAATTTTTCAGCGTACCACCCCAGTATGCTCTCCACTTCTCTTTGTTGAGAAGTCTGATGGTACTATGCGCTCCTGTGTGGACTATGGAAGCCTTAAAAACGTCACTGTACCAGATCTACATCCCATTACTTTGGACTCTTAGACTGCGCGCTATGTGGAGAAGGCTAAAGTCTTCTCCAAGTCGGATTGTCTCAATGCGTTCAACCAGGTCTGGATCAAGAAGGGCCAGGAGTGGTTAACCGCCTTCCGCATCAGAAAAGGATATTCCAGTTTTGGGTCATTCCCTTTGGGATTAAGCCCCCTGCATCTTTCAACGCCACATTGATGCTGCGTTGGGGGACTTGTTGGGGGTCTGCGCGGTTGCCTATATGGATGATATCCTGGTGTTTTCCTCTGATCAAGAGTCCCATGAAGTACACCTTTGGCAAGTGGTGGAGAAGTTAAAGGCAGCAAGCCTTACACTGAAGATAATCAAGTGTGAGTTTTTCAAGTCCCAGGTCACTTTTCTGGGCAACCTCGAGTTTGACCAAGGACACATGATAACTCAGACAAGGAGAAGGAGATTGGTGAGTGGCGCACCCCCACCTCTGTCAAGGAATTGAGAAGCTTTTTGGGGACGTGTACATTCCTCAAGAAGTTCACACCAAATCTTTCTGAGGTGGCAGCTCCCTTATATGAGGGTAAGTCAAAAAGTAAAGGCAAATTTTATTTTCCCTGCTGCAATGGATGGCAGCACTGACTGAACAATGACATATCATAACCTCAAAGTTTTTTTTTGTTCTTTAGCTGTGTTGTTTCAGTGCTCAACTCCATTTATAGTGATTTCAGGGTATTTTATTATGAGTGCCCCATTGTCCATGTGCACCAAGGAAGAAATGAGGGGAGTGGTATGTTTTCTGCACTCTGAAGGGACTAAACCTGCGGAGATTATTCGCAGAATGCAGCAGCAGTATGGTTAATGCTGTATTAGTGAACGCAAAATTTATGAATGGATAAATCGCTTTAAAAATGGTCATGTATCTATCTGCGATAAAGAGCGTTCAGGATAACCATCCACTTTAAAGACAGACAAGAACATTGAGACAGTTGAGAGAATGATTCATGATGATCGTCATGTCAAAATTGATGATATTGCGCATGCATTGAACATTAGCCATAGTTCAGCAGTTGCAAATATCGATGAATCACTAAATTATTGCAAAGTGTGTGCTCGTTGGGTACCACATCGACTGACAGATCAGAACAAACAGAAACGTTTGAAAATTTTGGAATCACATTTAAGGCGTTTAGAAGAGGAAGGAGAAGAGTTTCTAAGTCGCATAGTAACCGTTGATGAGACGTGGGTCCATCACTTCAAACCACAGAGTAAGCGGCAGAGTATGGTGTGGAAACATCCATCCTCGCCTACAGCAAAAAAGTTCAAAAGACAAGTTTCTGCAGGAAAGTTGATGATGACAGTGTTTTGGGATATGAAAGGTCCACTTCTAATTCATTACACTCCTAAAGGTCAAACAGTGAATAGTGACAGCTAGTGTGAGCTACTGCGAGTTCTGAAACCCAAAATCAAAACAAAGAGGTGAGGAAAACTTTCAAAAGGTGTGCTTTTGCTTCAGGACAATGCCCATCCTCATACTGCGGGTAAAACGATCCAGTGCATTCAAGATCTTGGTTTTGAGCTGCTGGAGCATCCGCTGTACAGTCCTGACCTAGCTCAAAGTGATTTTCGCCTTTTTGGTCCGATGAAGGAGCACCTGCATGAATCCAAATTTTCGTTGGATGATGAGGTTGTGGATGTGGTGCGCGAGTGGCTGTGCACGATGCCACAAATCTTCTTCCAGGACGGAATTACGAAGCTTGTCAAGAGAGGACCTAGTGCATAGAAATTGAGGGAGATTATGTAGAGAAATGATGTTACTTGTCATCTTGTTTTCATAATAAAAATTTCTTTTTTTTAAAAATTTGCCTTTACTTTTTGACTTACCCTCGTATAAGGCTGATGGTGCAAAGGTGCTTCAGTGGTCCTCCGTTTTGGAGGATGCTTTCCAAGCAGTGAAGCGCTCTGTTGTTCACGTCTGTCCTTCACCATGTCAATCCTTCCAACGAGTTCATTGTGTCTATGGATGCCTCCAACTTTGCCATAGCGGCTGCATTGTTACAAGTAGGAGAAGATGGGATAGAGTATCTGGTGGGATATTTTTCTAGGAAAATGTCTTTGCCAGAGTTGAACTGCGCCGTTTATGATAAAGAGTTAATGGAAGTGGTGGAGACGCTGACTTATTGGCGTCACCACTTGTATGACTCAGCTCAACCTTTCTGGGTACATATAGACAACCAGCCTTGCTGTACTACCGCGCTCCTCATGTCCTAACCCCACGGCAAACCCATTAGCATGAGACCCTTTCCCAATTTGCATTCACGAATGAGTTCACCAAGGGCAAGGATAATCGTTTGGCGGATGCTTTGAGCTGCAATCCTGCTTTAGCACCCGATCCCAAGGAGGTAGAAGTTCATAACACACAGTTGATGATTCTGCCAAATAAAACTGTGTCCTAACATCCCTCTCCCCGGCCAGCGGGCCAGCGCTTGCCCCTTTAGTAAATGTGAAGGAATATAGTATGTTCAGAAAAGTAGTCCTTTCTCAGCCGCTAGCAGCCAAATATACTAAGATACTTGCTAAGAGCGTTTTGAACCAAGAGGATCTCTCCAGGGGCTATCACGTGAAGGATGAGATGTGTGGTTTCAGGGGCGCCTATAGGTTCCTGCTGGCCCACTTCGCCTGGAAATCATCTGGGACCATTATGATGGACTCATCGTTGGTCATCCCGGTAAAGCAAAGATGTTGTAGTTAATATGACGCACATACAATTGAAAGGCTTGCCTGCTCAGGTGGGGCGGTATTGTAAGGACTGTTTGGTCTGCAACCAAACGAAGCCAAATCGTCAACCTTTACCAGGGTTGTTGGTACCAGTCTAGAAAGCTGAAGGGCCCTGGACTTCCCTATCATTGGATTTCATTGTGGAACTACCTGTCTCTGATGGTTACAATGCCATCATGGTGGTGGTGGACCGTTTTATAAAGTTCACCCAATTCATTCCTTGCAGAACTACAATAACCGCGGCTGAGGTGGCCAGGCTTTGTCACGCATGTGTTTGCGCTCCATGGGGTTCCCCAAGAGATTACCAGTGACTGGGGACCCCAATTTACCTCCGTCTATTAGAAAGAGTTGTGTAAGACACTTCAGATTCGCCCCTGCCGTTTGACTGCCTATCACTCTCAATCATATGGGCATACTGAACGATTAAACCAGCGCTTGGAGAATTTCTTGCGGTGTTACACCGCAGCGGATCATTCAGATTGGGCTTCTCACCTTCTTATGGCCCAATTCAGTTACAACAACACTTTGCATTCGTCTATCAGTTGTTCCCCTTTTTTGCTAACCATGGCTTTAACACCGCCTTTAACATAAAGCCCAGCTGAGGTTCTAAGGTTGAAGCGGTAATGGACTTTGCCAAAACTATCAAGAAGGTCCACCAGGGGGTTTCCACAAGTTTGGAGGCGGCAATACAGGTTTATAAAGAAAATGATGATGGAAATCGCAGAGCAGGTCCAGCATATAAGGAAAGGGATCTCAAGATGATTGATGCTTGCAACATCCCTATCAAGCAACCATGTGAGTAGCTGGGACCAAAAAGGATTGGCCCTTACCGCATTGTTAGAAAGGTGGGCCAAGCTTCTTACCAGCTAGACCTTCCCTCTTCATTTTGGATCTTCTCAGTCTTTCATGAGAGAAAATTGACGTTGTTTGAGGGCCCCCCACCAGAGACCCTGATGTCTATCTCATGGATGGAGCGCCAGAGTGGGAGGGGGAAGAAATAGTTACCTCCCGCCATGTTAAAAGAAGATTTGATTATTTGGTATACTGGTATGGCTTTGCCGCTTCAGAGAACAGTTGGGTTCCAGCATGCGACTGTGTGCAAGCCCAAGATCTGATTAAAGCCTTTCACAAGCGTTTCTCCCAGGCTTCTGGATCTCCACCCAAACTGACCTTCGCCACCAAAAAATTGGCCCCTGCCCACAGAAAATTTCCCTTATGAAAGCCCCTGGAGGGGGTTGAGCCCCATTGAGACAAGAGGGTAATGTCATGGTCACATGACATCATAGTGGGGACCAACCCCAAGGATAGGCTGGGCTCCAGGAAACGCAGAAGGTGAATTTACAGGCTCTCCCAGACCTTATGAGTACGCTAGACCAACGCTGGGTACAGGAAAAATATGCCCAGGTTGGTACTAGTGAGGTGCCAAATGCCCAGTCCCTTATGTCAGCCTAGGCGTTATAACGAACAATCTATAGAATTAATGTGGATGGTTCCATTTTGTTAGTCAAGGAGCGGGGTTTAGAAACCCATTACATTTACAAAATGACGCGTTCAGGTCATTTCCAACTTCAATCAATCACTTGAGTGAAGTCAGTTTTGGCATATTTGACCAATTCAGATGGTGGTGTTGTCCTATTGGTGGGTCAGTGCTTGGGCCACTTCAACAAACCCCTTATTCCCCCAATGCTGTTTAATTATGTTTTCCCCAATTAACATTCCTTGTTGGTCAACTTCCCAATAAAAAATTTCCCATTTTTTCATTTTTATATGTTATCTTTAGCAAACCTGTGCGCGGACCCCTTCAAGGAGGTCTCATGCTACGTTAACCACCATATAAAAATTTAATTGAAGTCTCAACTCATGCGCCGTTGGTTCACCCAGGTTCCCTCAAACCTGAGAAGTTTACCCTTTTCCACTTGGTGCACCTCGTCATTTTTGGTCTATTGTTTGCTATCATGATCGCTCTTCTTCCCTTATTTCATTATTGCTACAGCACCCTCTGCTGGGCTTTATTAACCTTGGTACTAATGGCTAGTTCCCATGCGTTGGCTCTGTGCACTGAGCACCACCACGCTGGAAACAGGAGAGTTATAGACACTCTCCTTTCATTTTAGGCACCATTGGCTTCTTTCTTTTTGTGATTTTTCTTACTACAGGGGCCTCCAAGCTGCACATTGAAAAGTCTATTGCAAGGAATTATTTTCCTGGGAGCATCTTTTTTATCTTGACATGGAGGTTATCCCATCAGAAGCAAGAAGGGGGCCATAAATGGGTGTTTACCTCCTCACCAACCAGAATGATTTAGCCCGTGTGGTGGATGAGAGGTGAGTATTAGCTTTCCCATGAAAGTTTTACATTTTACCTCTTCCTACCTCCAAGGAGCTGATAAAGAGAATTAAGGGGGTGTCAGGAGGTGGTGGCGGCAAGAGGCCATCACCAACAGGTTGTCGCAGTTTTACACCTTTTCAGAATGCATTGTCTTCTAGATTTAGTATTGAAGAAGGGCGGGAATTAATATCAAACAAAATTGAATCACCTAATTTAAAATTGGACTTGAAAGTTCATTTCTGAATTCCCACCTTGCTGCCAGTGATGGTGAGCTCACTCCAAATAGAATTGGGCATGCTGAATCTACTTGATTCGATTTGAGACTTCCCCTACTTTCCTAGGTCATGGGTGCAAACTGCCAGCCATCAAACAGAATTTAATCAAATTGCTAAATAGAATCACGCCTCATTTTTTTGTAAAACGTTTGATACTGATTCAGCCAGTAAGATCAGATATGAGTCAACACAAGAAATTCTTTTGTGTCAATTCATTAAAAATAAATGCAAAAAAATTCTCAGGTGTTAATGCAACCCTCCCCATATTCCACACCCATTTAGCTTATAAGGCAGCAGTATAACAGGTTTTGCTACTACTTTATTTATTTTTCTAATTTCCTCATAAATATATAGAGGAAAAAGCTCAGATTTCTAATTTTCTGTATGAATTGAGAAGTTTGCAGTGCTAATTTCTAGCCATGTTTTAAATTTTGGAATTACCTAAAGGTATTGGCATTTTCCTTATTCACCTCACACCAAACCTGGTGGATGGCTGTACAGTCAGTATTCTGGATGTTGCTTTGGGTGGTAAATCATACTGAGTGGCATTGCATACATTTTTATTTTAGAAAACTCCATGACATAATGAAGTGCCCTTAATTCTTGTCCTTCACCACCCTTCTTTCTAAGTGGGGTGATACGTTGGTCTTATCATATGGGCAGAAAGTTCAATACTTAGTTAATTTGATGGTTTATAAAAGGTCACCGCATTCCTTAAACAAAGCTCTTTTCCGCGGTAAAGTATTATCTCCTACCAGGTTAACTTTGGATTATAACCCAAGTCTCAAACATAAAAGTGTTCAGCTCATCTTTCTTCTCACAGCATGTCCAGCTTGGACGGGTCACAAGTGTAAGTGTGTTGTTTGTTACTGAATCCTTTTCTCTCTTCCATCCCCTCAGGTATTTGTTATGCTAGTGTAACCCATTATGTTGAGTCTGACGCCGCTAGGAAACATATTGTTCTAAATCCGTTGTTGCCTCTGTTTCATGAAAAACAACAGTCATATTTGAGGTAGCCCATAAATCTGGAGCAACTGTTCCTTTCCTTTAAGCTGGTCTAATTGATATGCCAGTGTTTGCCACCTTTCCACAAGTTATGTCCCATGGAATTGCATATGAACAGGATCTTGCTTTACTTTTTACTGCTTGTTAAAAATGATTGTAATCACATAAGATATCTGTTGAGGCTCTATTGGATCAATAGCAACTGGAAATATTATGAGCCTGAAAGTTGCTCAGAACTGGATTTTGATCTTTATGTAGGATCTTTTTTATTGGACGCTTCTTCATCCCTTATGACTTGTTATGAAGTGAGACGTCCTGTTCCATTCTCAGTGCATAATTTTGGCATCTTTGAACAATTCACTGCGGTGTCAGATTTATTGTTTCCAAAATCCACGGGGTAGGTTGATGGCATTGTCAACAGGTAAGTATCAACCTGGAGCCCAACCTCTTGTCCCTTGGGAAAAATCACTTCTGTGGCAAGTTCCCTCTCATTGCTAAATTCTCCCCTAAAAGTGCTGTGGGTTCCATCACTTGCACTCCCTCCCCCTGCTGATAAACTACCTGGTTTCCCTTCTGGTTGTTGTATTATAAAGACATTTTACAATATGAAAAAATCCAATTGCCTCCTACCTCACTCTGATTACAATTTTAATTTTGTTTGATGGTAGATTTATTTAATAATAACTGCTCTTTGTAATCATATAAAAAAATTGAAGATGAGGTCCTATGGATCTGGTAGGAAGACATGCTCTAGAAGCGGTGTGTTTTCAGCAATCCTCTCCTATTGATTCCCCATAGTTTTTTAGGGCTGATGATACTTTGAGCCCTTGCATGAACTAAGGTCATTTGATTAATATCATGGTGCATGACCCTTATCCCATTCCCCTAGAACAAACCATCAGCTAGGCGATTTCAAAATCCTTGGTGTTTTCTAAGCTGGAACTTATGAACGCCTTCAATTAAATCTAGGCAACATAATGCCATGGGTGAATAATGGCCTTTTATACTAAAAGGGATGTTTACAAGTTCTGTTAATGCCCTTCAGTCTTAAGAACGCGCCTGTCATTTCTTGGGCTTCAAATTTTTGCTTGATGGTGCTATACTAAGTAGTCTGACAGTAAATACTTGAAGCCATCTAAGATACATGACAAAGTTTATTTTTTACTTTAAGGGTGCCAAGTCATAGCTTATGACCCATCATCTAGAGTATTCATCCTATGGTAAGTATGGCAATTTAACTTATTAAAGTCAAGTACCTAAATGAGATATAGATTTAATGGCCTAATTTTTTTAGTATAGAATAGGATCTTTTATATATCATACTTAATAATACAAACCCCAAAAGGAAAAAGATTAATAAAGGTGATAAAGGGAGGGAATATAGATGGAAGGATCTTAGTCAGGTGATGCAATATGGATGGTATAATGTCTTTGTAACATATTTTTTAAGGGTAGAAGTAATTATTGAATGTACCAAGCTATATAAAAAATGGTATCACTAGGGATAATTATTATGCAGATTCTTAATTCTTACCCTATTGCAGGTTCATCTTTATACACTGCCTTTGGTTCCAACTAGTGTACTGGCCGCCTTACATTCCGATGACCCTTCATTTTCAATTAAGCATAATTTTATCTTGGGGTATCTTATGCTCAATTGGGCCACAATGAATTTTCCTAATGAGATTTGAGCTGAATCAACATTGATTTTTCCATGTGATTAATTGAGGTAGCTGCTTTAGCCTCCATATTGGGTCTAAGTGTCAATTTTGTCATATGAGTGAATTAGTCTTATTCTTCCTATCATGCTTAATATCCTAATATCCAACATCTTTCTTTTCAAAAATATTGACATGGTTTACTGATGCAAGAATCAGATGTGTATGCAGTTGATAGTTACTCCTGTATCTTAAGACTTGATTGAGTATCTGTCTCTGCATTTATAAGTTATAACATATGGCCCATCCCAGATGTAATCTAATTACCACCTCTGGGTGCTATATGATTGTAATAGTACATGATTAAGTCATAAATTTCAAAGGCGGGTAAAGGTTGGCGAGAGGCATTTGCTGCTTGACCTTCTCTTATAACCATCTTAGCTAGATTTTCCATCACCTCTGATTTTAGTTATATTGTTCTCTGGGCTAGTCTTCTTTGCGCTTTCTCAGGATCTTTAGTATTTCACTGTTAACTTCACGTGCTAATAGAGCCAGAATTCCAGGCTCTCTTTCTTGTAATGATTGAAGAAGACAGTGATGATTTTGATGAAAATTTATCATATATGCCATCAACGCAATTGGGAAATATAGGTACCATTGTAATGGATTGGTAGTGGCAATCTTTCATGATATTGAAGACAGCGTTCCATTAATAGTTTTTATATTCCTAATAGTTGATGTGTTGTAAGACGCAGAAAGTAGTTGTTATGTCCTTATGCATGAAGCTAAGATCCTCTAATCTTGAAGTAAAATTTTTTACGCTGTCACATAGCAGTACCTGCGGTCAGCTGTGCTTCTAAATATTTTGGTATAAAAAGTTAGCAGTAGCCTTTGCAGTCTGCACAAGAATGGCGATTGCTTCGACCCACTTCATTACTTGATTAATCCCTTCAAGGATGTATCAATTTTCTCATGTGGATTCATGCAGTGTCCTATGAAAACTAAACTGGTGGTCTGAAATGACCGATGAGGGGTCATTGGTTGATAATTGTACTTGTCCTTATGCGTTGTTTGTTTTTTACAAGTTATGCAAGTGTGTAAGACTTCCACTACAGAGTCCAGTATTTCTTCCCAATAGTATTGGTCCTTGATCCATTTGTAAGTATAATGGCTCCTCCACGTTCTAAGATACATTGGGCTTACAATATAACTTTTATCCTTTCTCAAAGGCTGAAAATAAAGGTAACCAGTCAGTTCAACTTTCTTGTATAATAATCCAAAAGATTTTTCATATTTTTGAGCATTTATTTTAGCTGTTAAGAGAGTGTCTGTGATTCTCTCGCTCCCAGAAAGATGGTGTGTGATGCAAACCCACACTGCTAGGGAACTAGCCGTTAGGAGAATGTGATACAATGTACCTTTAATGGAATTTATACAAAAGGGACCCAAGGCAAGGGTGTAGAGCGCGGCATACAATACCAGGTAATCGAGAAACAACACAATTTGAGTGCACCCTGAGGGGAGTCTATAATCAAGTGTAAATCGGATCCAGAAGGCTTGGGTGCCTCGATCTGGAGGGACCTGAGCGGCCCTAGGGAGCACCTGAAACTTTCATAAATTGGGATAGTATGTAGAAACCAACATAGTTGGAGACCTCTTTAAATAGGTACGCACCCAAGTTCGCTCAAGGAACCATAAGAAAACGTAAAAAACGGGTATGTTTATTTGTGAATTGTCGACCAACAAGGAAAGTTGGTTGCAAAAAACATATCTAAACTAAGTCGGGGTAATTATGGGTCTGTGGATGTTGGCACGAGCCTTGATGCTCCAATAGAAAAACGCTCCCATCCGATTTGATAGAATACACTAAAACTGTCTTCACTTGTGTGTTAGATTGAAGCTGTATTCTACCCAAACTCATAAAATTCATAACTTAAACAGGTTTTGAAACCCCATTCTCCAACTAGCTGAATCAAACTGTCTTTGTTTGTTACATAGATCGTCCATTTTAGTGCCCGGGCTGACACAAGGGGCTGAGCGTTTAGCACCTCACTAGTACCAACCTAGGCATATTTGGCTTGTACCCAGCGTTGGTCTAATGTGTGCTTAAGGTCAGGAAGAGCCTGAAGTTTCACCTTCTGGGCCTTCTGTCGCCCAGCCTTATCCTTGGAGTCAATTCCCACTATTAAGGCATTCAACCATGACATTAGCATCTTTTGAAACTGGTTCAACTTCATCCTACCATTAGTATGGCTTAATAAGTAGGTCATGTAACTGTTCAGCTTTTCTATTGTCTAAATGTCTTGGAAGCAGTCTGGTCAGTCCATCTACATCCATGTGCTTCTTCCATCTCGAGGATGACAATCATGTCATAGTGCTGAAGTTTGAGAGCCCACCGTGCTACTATTATTGTCAGATCTTTCATGTTTTGAAGCCACTTTAAAAAAGCGTGGTCTGTAACAACTGTAAAGTTTACACCATACAAGAAGGGCCAAAAATGTCTATTAGCCAGAACAGCCATGACTCTTTCTCCAATACACTATAAATCTCGCTCAGCTTTGGAAAGCGTTAATCTGTAATAGGACATTTGGTGGTCAATGTCTTCAAAAAAATGAGAAGGGTGTCGCCTATGGCTATGGTGGAGGACCTAAACAGGATAATGGCTTCCCATAGTCCAGATGACGTATAATTAGTCTTCTCTTCAAAAATCCTTCATAGTCTCAAATACAGTTCTTTGCTCTACTCCACAAATGAAAAGGGGTTTTTACCAATCAAACAGATAAGAGGTTCAGCGAGTTGAGAGAAGTTAGGGAAAAACTATTATAATATCCCTTCATTTTTAAGAATACCTGTATGGCTTAGAGAACTTTGTCTCAGGAATTCTGGAGATTGCTTCAAACAATCATACAAGGGATTAGTTTCTTTCCGTTATATGTCATGTTCTATTTTATTTAACCGAGGCAAGCTGACCAGGGGACGGGAATTACCAATATGTGTGTGGAAATGGTGGGGGGAAGAGAAGCGATGACTATATATGATTGGGCACCCCGGGGTACATAGGTTACCCCTGTTGCCGGCTGGGACCGCCAGGTGTGGGGGAGTGGTGCTTTATTCCAGGGGGGTTGTCTCCACTATAGAGCAGGTATGGAGGAAGGGGTCCTTGTGAAGGAAAAAGAGCAGTAACCATGAATTTATGAGTCTCTGCTGTCTTGGTCTCATATGTCCATAGAGCCAGGCTTGAAAATGCTCCAGTGAATGGATGTGGAACCTAATGACAACCTCATGGATGGTAGGGACCGTGCCCTTGAACGCATCCAAGGCAATAGTGTGGATCGTACACATTGCAATGGGTATCAATAGAGTGCGCAGGGTGGATGGGATTGGGGATGAAAGTCAGCGTGAGGAGGCTCTATAAGATAGAGAAATACTGGACGTCTTGGATCTTGAACAAACGTGCGACTTTTCACCACATGGCTTTGGATGGGGGGCAGGTTTCTAGGCGGTGGCGTAGGGAGCCCTCTCCTCCACATATTGCACAGGTTGCGTGGAGTGAGTGGGAGTGGTCCGCCGTTCTGTGGGTTCTTCTTAGGCAGCGCCAGGTGTTGGCCCTTACCCTCAGCTGGAGGAGTGGATGGTGCGTCATCCTCCATATTGCCTTTTGTGTGGATAGGTCATAGGGGATATCCAAATCGTCTAGGTAGTCAAATCTGGCGATGGATGAGATCAATGTGAGTATATCTCTTTGGGGTGGTCTTCTGGCTTTCATAACACAAGGTGGGGTCTGGGTCATCCCCTTCCCTGCACTGTACCATTGATAGCGAAAATCCACCCCATGCGGTGGATGGTTTGGAGGAGGCGCTTAAAGTGAGGGGGTTCCGTGCAGGCCAGTTGCGTTTGGGCGTTTAATGAGGTATGTTAGTAAGCTATAAGGATGATGATGGTTAGGTATTTTGAGTGCCTGCACAAAATTGGTCCTCGCTGTCCTGGACCAGTGCTATTGCAGGGGATCCAGGGTTAGCACTTCCCCTATCCAGGTGCCCATGATGTGGTTGGTGTGGTGCTCAAAATCTATCAGGCCCATCCCCCCGCTGGAGCGTGGGACATACAGCGTCTCAACCTGGACTGGTGGGCGGGATCCAGGCCACAGCCAACCATGGATGAGCGCATGGATCGACGTTATAAAGGTGGGGGAGAAGGGGATCACATGTGCTGGGAACCACATCATCGGGAGGATGAGCGAGTTGGCAACTGCCACTCGCCCCGTTAACCTGGGGTGATCTACCCTTGAGGGAGGCGATTCTGTTGAGTATCCGTTAGAGCAGGTTATTTTCGATCATCTCACTTGCATACCCCCTAGTTCCAACCATATCCCAAGGTGGCGGACAGGGGTGGTGGTGGGGAGTAACGCAAAGGGTAGGGCGAGCTAGTTTTTCCATCTTGGGCTGTGTGAGGTGGGGGATGTGGTCCAGTTGGTGGTGTATTGCCAAGGAGGATGATTTCAGTTTTCCATTTATTAAGTGATGCGCTGCTCACCGTGGAGTATTCCTCTAGGGTGCAATACAGCTGTCAGGCGTCGCTGTTGTCAGATATACTTGTTACACAGTCATCCACAAAGGTAGTATCTTGACAGGGGGCTGGCCTGGCGCATTTATGCCCCTGAGGTGTGAGTCAGCGACGCGGAGAAGTGAGTCAAAGCTGAAGTTGTACAGTAGCGGGCTAAGGGGAACCCTTGCTTGAGCCCACTGTGCGGGGTGATCCTGTTGGTCAGGAAACCTGGGCCACATACCGCCATTGAAGCGGATTCCATGAGGAGGATTGCCCGGTTGATGAACCTGGGTGGGAGGTTGAAAGCATGTAGGAATTCTTTAAGGTATGGCCAGCTAACGCAGTTGTACGCCTTCTCCTGGTCAAGGAATACCAAGGCACCCGTTGCTTTGGATTGACATACATTCGGGATGGAGTGTATGTTAGATCAGATGGAGTGCCCTGGTGTAAAACCAAATTGGTTGGGTGATAGGGCTTTTGAGGCTAGTGCTCCCAGTCTGGTGGCTAGAATCTTTGTGAGTAGTTTAGTGTCAGTATTAGAGAGTGCTATTGGGTGCCAGTTGGCCAGGTCCAGTCTGTCGCCCTTTTTGAATATGGTAATGACATAGGAGTCTAGCCTCCTGGGAGGAGACGGGCCTCCAGCAAGCACTGGTTCATAGATGCTAGGAGGAGGGGGCGATTTGTTTAAAGTATGTTTTGTAAAATTAATAGGGTATCCCATCAAGGCCTGGGCATTTCCTATGTGGTGCACCGCGGACTGTATTCCAGAGCTCCTCCTGCGTTATCAGGTTTAGGAGACTATAGTCCAGAGGTGCCCTCTGTATTCCAGCGGAGTGTAAAAAGATTTTTATTTTTTGGGTGTCAGGTGGGGTGTCGCAGTACAGCTCAGTGTAATAGCGGTGAATTTCTGCCTTGACCTCCTTTGGGCCAGTTATCATGATTCCGTCAGCTTTGCAGACCTGTGTGCACTGAGGCAGGTTGCCTCAGGAGTGGTATTGGTGGAAGAAGAACGCCGAGCAGGTCTCGCCTTCTTTTATGTGCTTACCCTTCCATGATACTTTGATTCTGTGTTGGTGTTCATGGATGAGGGCCTTGAGGTGGGCGGAAATTGCCGCCCATTTGCGCCCCCAGCTTGGGATATATCCAAATTTTCTGGATGTCTAGTTCAAGGTGGTTGAGTTCCCCAGGGTGCGTCTGATCGTGGTGGTATCCATGGTGTATTTGCGTGAAGCAATATGGCAGTTCTTGTTTATTAGTTTAGATTTGAATTTTTCTAAAGTTTCAATGGGATCAATGTGAATGGCGTAGTGAATTTTGGGTTTGAAGCTTTGTGCTCGACCCATTCAAGAATTTTGGGGAATTTTATGTTCTTTGGGTATAGCTTCCTCCAGGGCGTATCCGCGTTTGAGTCCTGGTTGGCGTGAACTGCACCAAAACTAGACAATGGTCGGAGAAATGAATTTTTTGTGGCGAAGTTAGTAATTTTTGAGTGACAGTATTTTGGTGTGAGGATGTGGTCAATGCGGCTCATTGAGATGAGCGTACCCTCACATATGTTGGGGAGGGTCAAGTGGGGTAGGATTGGGGCCCTGGGGGGGAGGGTGTCATATAGACCAAGGGGTGCCTTTATCGCGTGAAACTCGGAGTATCTCAGTGGGTATCCCCTGGGGTTGGGCCATTGGTCCATGGTGGGATCATCCCAATAGTTGAAATCGCCCAACATGATAGTGTCCAGCAGGAGGTTGAGCGTCAGGATGTATTTGAGGAATTGTTTCCGCTCAGATGTGGTACATGGTGCATAGATACAGGGTATCAATAGTGTGGCCTCTTGGTTTGCAATCCTTGCGATTAGGATGCGGCCATCTAAGTGCAATGAGGATTTGAGATTTTTTAATTTTTTGTATTATTATGGACGACCACCCCACAGTGGGATGTCCATAGTGACTGGGACAGTGAGACCATGGCTGCCCAGGATCCCTCTTTCCCCTGTAGACAGTGGGTCTCTTGGATGTCCAAGATAAACTTTGGGTTTGAGCAGGAAGTCCATTTTTTGGCTTGGGACGCTTGAGCCCTGGATCCCGCAATGTTTAACATCTTATTAACACTGAGGTGCCATCGGCGCCTCAGGAGCAGTTGGGCGGGCCTTCTGGCCCTAGTCCCCCGCTCATTGCCTTGGACTTTCTCTGTGTGATTGGGCCAGTCCACTCCAAGGCTTCTGATTCTTTACCTTGTAATTTCGTGCAGATATTGTTAGATTTGGGGATTATATTAGCCTTTTCTTCACGTAGTTTGGTTGATTCAAGTTGGTGCTCTGATTGACTCCCTATGTTTCAGGATTTGATTTTGGTGCTCTTGTCCCTGTTGGCTCATTCATAGTGGATTCATAATTTCCCAGTATGTATATTTGATTGGGATCACATGGTGATTCTGTCATCTTAAGAAAATTTTCTGTATGGGTTGTCCAATCCAACTGTTTGGTTTGGATCACATCTTCCATGGTTGTTACATCTTGAGAATTAGATTCTGATTGGCTGGCTTGGCCAATTTCCTCTCTGTCTATCTGGATTTGGTTTGGGTCAATGGAGGAGGTTACAAGAGATGTGGCCTTGGCGCTGCCCACTTGTGGGCCTTCTGTACCTGTTTGCGTACTTTGGGTGAGATTGGGTCGATGAGGATGTAGTGTTCGTCCTCTCCCCAGAGGAAAGCGTGGTTGGCGTCAACCATTCTTATGAAGGGCTCCTCATTATTGTCCATGGCGTCGTCACAAAAGTCTGGGGCCATGATGCCCTCCTTCATGGGGCATGCATGCTCCTTGTGCCCCAATGCGGTGCAATGGTTGCAGGTGGGGGGTGCACATTCTGGTGTGACATGGAAAGTTTTGACACTCCCCCATCCGGGAGGTGGAATACTGCAGTGTGTGGGAATTTAGTTAAATCTGCAGCCACGTCGGGGACTGGGTCCATTACAGCGATTGCCTTTCCTGTGCACAGTTTGGCATCAGGTGGAAACGCTGTAGTTCAAGTTGTTTATGTCTCCATAGCTTTGAGGCTGAATTGGAATTCATCTTCAATTAGCTTACAGGGGAGGTTGGTGGGAAGCGAGTCAAAAGAGAAGAACAAAGTGTTTGCTTTTTGCATCTGGTGTGCGCGGTGTGCACAATTCGTTTGCCCTTGGGGAGGGCAATTTTGACAGTGACTTTTGCTGCGGCGTCTGCATCCTCTTTGGTTTTGAAACCCATATTGATCCAGCCATGGTGGATGGTGTGGGTGGTAACGTATACTGCATGGGGAAAGATGGAGGCCTGTGCCTCACCTACCTTTTCCCACAGAGTTGGGGAATTGGCCCCTAAAAAAGTTGGATCCCGTGATCCACTTTTGATAGGGGCTGCACATAATGTATCTCCATGTATTGGTTTTGTTTTGTTGTAAATTCCACAAACCTGGGCGGTGTTTGGGTTTGGGGTTTCTTGGCGGCGTTGGCTCCCAGTCCCCCTCCAGGGCGTTTTTTTCCTTTGGGTGCACCGTTTGGGCCATTGTCTGATTCAACTTTCGCTCAGTTTGTTGGGTTTTATTAAACTCGCTCATCTCACCTATGTGATTATCAAAATCTATCTGCTTAAATCGAATCTTGATAACTGATGTTATCATTATAGGAAAGAATAAGCTATATTTCATGTTCTAATAATTCCATTTACTGCTGAAAGAATGTACATTTTGAAGGTTTTATTCTGATGTGGTTCTCTCTCAGCTGTTGAAAAACTGAGGTGAGGTGATCCAGATGTTAGTAATGGGTTAAAAAGAAAATCATGTAATCTAGGTACACAATCACACAACTTAGTTTAAGATCTTGCATGATGTGATCTATTTCCCATTGAAATGAGGCAGAAGCATTGTATAATCCCTGAGGAAGCCAGGTAGGTTGAAATAAACCTTCTATGCATATCAACGCACATTTTCTTGGTTTTCTAGTGATAGATCCATCTGTAAATAGCCACTGGCGAGTTATTACGGAGAAGCGATTTGAGCTATAAATTAGGGTCAAACCATTGTCAGTTTTAGTATTGGATAGCAGTCTCTATTAATGAGGCTATTTAACTTCATATAACTCATCACTATTAAGTGACTAACATTTTTCTTCTTTGTAAGTAATAGTGAGGGAGACCATGAGCTCTGGGAGAGCACAAGTAATCCGGCATCCAATAATTGCTTGAGCTTAGTCTTCATGTATTGCTCCTCTACTTTGACTTCCTATATGTTTTTGATCAGATAGGGGTAATTTACAACATTGATACTATGTGTCCAGTCTTTCATGTGACCATAGTAAACATCTGACGGAGAGAAAAATATCTATAGTCTTTAAATAATTATTGTACTTTTTCAAGCTCCCTGATTTAACTTATTGGATATTTGGACTTAAGGGATAAACAAATCTAAATTATCAGTGGGTAGGCAAAAATCAAGTGAGTGCCAATAAACTGTACCTTGTTGCTTTCATAAATGAAAAGTAACTGACCTTTCCTAATTTCAGGTGTTTTTTGACTAGTATATCTTGTTGGTTATTTTTCCAAGTAGTATCCATTAGGATGCTGCTAAGCTGTATTGAGGACTATTTGTAAAACCCTTGGTTCAACCTACCTACCTCGTTGACACTAGTAATATGTGACAGCCAGTTTGGGGCATAATTAGGGTTATGTTGGTAAAAATTACTATTTGTTCTCCTGAATTAATTTACATCCCAATGGTAGAATAAAATGGTAAGACTTCTGCTGCATCTACTGAGTTACAGAGTATTTTTTTGTTTTTTTCAGAAGTATAATATTGCAAAAGTAAAGTGTAAACTGGCGCTCTCTTTTGCTTTGACATCAAAATTAAAGCCAATTTGAATTTTAAAATACAAAAAATTGCTGATCAATTGAGCCAAAAATTTATTGAATGTTGAAGCTTTTGACGCCTGCTGCCCCAGCTTGAGGTGGTGGTGCACCACCACCTGGCATATTTCTGCTTACAAAGCACACCTGGGCTGGCTCTTCTAGCTCACCTAATGCTACGGGTGTTATGTCCCCTTGGGACTTGGCCCACCACCTTGCAAGTTCCCAGGTGGTGCTCTGGAGCCCTTTGGTGCTCCCACGGAGCAATTTGCATTTCAAAGTTCAGGTCAAATATGGGAACCTCATCTCATATGCAAGTGCAGCCATCATTGAGATGGCCATGGCAGTCTTTAAACCCACTGACTTCATAGATTTCCGTTCATTAAGGGGTATTTTTACCTCAGTTTCCATTCCAAGGCTGATGCAATGGCAGCACCTAAGCTGCCATTATTTTTTAAAAATAAACCACTCTCTACCAAAGCACCTGGCTCCAAGATGAGGCCACTTCTGTGGTCCATTTCGCTGGGTTGCCCTCCCACTTTTCCCCTGAACGCCTCCACCATGAGCTCACAGAGAGTGTTGGCGCTACAGTTTTTTAGATTGGCACCAAGGTCTGAAAGTGGATCAAAGCTTCTAATTTGCAGAAAAGGTCGAGAAGGAAGCAGAAAGTTAGGTAAGTTATTAAATAATCTATTAGGCTTAGAAGGATTTGATATTTATAGGGTTTGTTGGGACTTGGTGCCTCAGGGATTATTGGGGCCTCATCCATTCAGGATCTTTACTAATCTTATGGAATGGCTCCTCATAGGCATCCTCAATGGATTGTGTCACCCATCTGACCAAATTTGTGGAAATGCCGCCCCACGTGAATCCAAAATTAGAGGGGTTCCTGAAGCGGATTCACTTTGGGTAGGTTTGGAAACTGATTCAGTACGGCCTGATCCAGAAGTGGGGAATATGATTTAATTGCTATCTCGAATTCTGACAATGTCCCTCAAGATCCTGTTAGAGGGGGAATACGGCTGCAGGAACCAACCATGCACCCAATTAATCATGGTTCCTTGGTTGATGTCAGCAATGGAGTACTCAGACTTCAACCTATGAATGACTTTATAGGGTCCAGACCAAAGTACATCTAGCTTATTTTGTCAGCCTCCAGGTTGATGGTGATAAAAGAGAATGAGATTAATTTATTTAAAATTTGGTAAGGAGGGTCATCAGATTATAAATCGGGATGTCTCTCTTCCAATGGTGGTGATAATGCCTTGAGTGGCTTAGGCTTGAAGCTGGACAATTTCATCAGCTAAGGCCCTCATTATTAATTCAGAGTTCTCAGGGGTGGAGGTCTCGAGCATTTGCTGGACGATACTTGGCAGACGAGGTGCCCACCCATATAGGACTTCATATGGGGACATCTAAATAACTTGGTGGTAGCTTACTTGGTAGGCAAGCAAGGCGCTGTTTAGATAATGTTTTCAACGAGCAGAGTCTGAGGCAGCTAATTTTTAGAAGAATGGAAATAAGAGTTGCGTTAGCCCGTTCAACTGCCCCATTAATGGAGGGGTGTTAAGTTACAGCGAAACTCTGGTTAGTGCCAAATAGCGAGGTAGATTCTTGTACTACCTGGGAGGTTAAATTCAATCCATTGTCCAAAACTTAGGTTTGGGGGCACCCATGCTGAGCGAAAATGGATCAAACAAGGAAAAGGGCTGTGGCTTTGGCAGTAGCAGCCAGGACTGAAATTGCTTCAACCCACTTGGTTAGATGGTCAGTGGCTAGGATAATATATTATGGCCATTTAGCCCAGTGGGAAGAGTGCAACCACATTAAAGCTTACCACATTGAAGGACCCAGTCAGAGCAACAACCAAATGTTGGAATTAAGATTTGGCTTATCTAACTATCAGCAAGTCATGCATGCTTCCAGGACCTCCTGGATAGTCTCTACCATGAAGTCCTAGTAGCATCGTGACTTCAGCCATTCGTGAGTCTTTTTGATGGCCCCATGTCCCATGGTGGAATGGCCTTCTAGTATAACATCAGTTCTGGAGGAGGGGCGGATGTAAGGGAGCCACTTATTGTTGACCTTCTTGTAAAGCAGCCCATCCTTAATCTGTATGTCATGAGTCATCCTTTGGAGTTCAGCTTGGACCTCCTGGGTTTCCAACTTCCACTGCTCAGGTCAGCCTATTAGATCATACAACTGGTCCTCCTCGCGGGTTATCACTGATAGAACTGGCAGCCTTGAGAGGCCTTCAGCATTTTGATGAATTGCGCCAGCATGATGGACAATGGTGAAATCATAGTTCTAAAGTCGTACAGCCCACCTGGCTAATCATCCATCTGGGTCCTTTATTTAATGGAGCCACCGGAGAGAGGAGTCGTCTGTAATAATAGTAAGGTGAGTACTGTAGAGATAAGGCCAGAGATGTTTGATGGCTAGCAAGACAGCCAGGCATTCCCTCTCTGTGACTCTGTAGTTCCATTAAGCTTTATTTATCATCTTAATATAATAGTCCACATGATGATCGACTTGGTTCTCATCATGCTGGGCTAGGATAGTCCTGACGGCAACATCACTTGTATCAATAAACAGCAAGAATGGTTGGTCAAAGTGTGGTGGACTATAATGGGTTTAGTACATAGAGCGGTTCTTAAGGCATTAAAAACCTGTTCTTGTTCAGGTCACCACTTAAACGGCATATTTTTCTGCAGGAGGTATAACAGCGGCTCAGCAAGGATGGCAAACCAGGGAATAAACTGCTGATAATAGCCCACTATGCCTAGGAATACCTGAATATCCCTTAAGCTTTTGGGGCGTCATCTTTTCTATGGCGGCGACCTTGTCCAGTATAGGCTGGATGCCGTCCTTGGAAACCTTGTGCCCCAGGAACTCTAATTCATACTGAAATAAGGAGCACTTTGAGAGTTTTAGCTTTATGGACGCCCTTTGTAGTCAATTGAAGACTTCCCGTAGATGCTCAATGTGCCCATTAAAGGTTTGAGAAAAACGGTAATGTAATCTAGATAAACAAGGACGCAGGAAAGCTTTAAGTCCCAAGGATCCCATCCATGGCACGTTGGAAAGTGGCTGGGCCGTTACAAAGGCCTTGGGGCATCCTGGTGGGCTCAAATAGTCCCTCATTGGCTATGAGCGCACACTTAGCCTGGTCCTCAGGGGCGAGCTCAACCTGCCAATACCCGCTGGCAAGGTTCATGGTGGAAAAGTATTGGGACCCGGCGAGCAGCTGGAGGGAATCATCAATTCTAGGTAAAGGATAACTGTCCTTTTTAGTGATGGAGTTAAGTTATTTAAAATCCATCACCACCCAATAGATACCATCCTTCCTACAAACCAGCAGAAGAGGAGAGGCCCAAGGGCTGCATGAGGGCACCAGGAGTCTGGCGTCGAGTAGTTGTTTTAGCTCAATGGTCACCTGGGCCTCCTTGACCTTGCTCTTTCAGTAAGGTTGGGACTGTAAGGGAGGAGCATCACCAGTTTCTATGTGATGGAGGACCCCGTTCATTCTTCCAAAGTCATAGGTTGAGGTCAAAGATAGGTCTGAATATTCTTCCAACAACTCTGGACCTTATTCTGTTGCTCATCCAAAAGATCTTTACTAATATTAGTATCAACCAGACTAACTGGGGGTGGAGCTTCCAAGCCAATTTCTCTCAAGTCCCCAAAGTTTCAGATATCGGTGATAGCTTCCACCAGTTGTAGGCGGACATAGGCGGCAGGGCTGTTTGGACCTACTAGTTTGGGTTTTATCATTAAGGTTGGCCAAGAGCACTGATATAGATCTGGTGAAAGCTGGATCTAGGACTCCCGGACAAGTTAGCACCTCCTTTGGGGATGGGTTGTCTAGGCCTCAGACCTCTAGCAGGTACCTTGAGGAGATGTAGACATGGACCTGGGTATCAGTGATGACCTGAGATTTTAAAGGGATGGTAGTTGCCTTAGGTAAGTAAATTGGCATGACTTATTGCCCATCAACAGCAGGAGGGGCAGTCAGACTCAGAAACCCCTAATGTTATATTCATCCCAATCAATTCAGCTTCCACTCTCTAGCAGAAAAGCCCGGGCTTTAACTCAGTTTTGGAGCCATGAGGGGTCTCAAAGATAAGCAGGATACAATGACTTAGTAAGGATAGAAAGCCGCTGATGTATGAAGCACTGCCAAATAGTCTCAAAGAAACTGAGTCCCAAGGAGCAGGTCATAGCTAGGGTTATCTAGAGCAAAAGCAGGATTTTCTTCAGCGAGCTTCCCAAATCGTATCATAGAGAGGAATAAGCCTCTATAGATCTGGTACACTGGGGGCCAGATGTTCCATACTCCATATAGTGTGGCATATTGGGAGCAATCTTGATGCGTTTCATCAACTTGGAGGATATAACATTCACGGGGGAGTCAATGTCAACTATAGCATGGACTGGTATTTTATGAACTTGAACTGCAATCCAGGTGACCAGACTTCTGATTTGGGGCGGCAGGGTGAGGAACATGAGAGCGTCATCAGAAGAAGAGCAAGCAGTATCAATTTCTTTACTATCATTAGATAGCAAAACTTCTTCTCCAGATGCCAAGCTCTAAGTTTGTTCAAGGTTGCAGAGGATTATTGAGGCTGGGTAAGGTTGATGTCATGGAAACGGCAGAATAAGTTTAGCCGGCCTGCCAGTTGGGATGCGTAAGCACCCAAAAAGCAAGCCAGAATGCCAGAGGCATTGTCAACTGGATGACTTGATATGGAGCCAGGCATTGAAAATGACAAAGCGTTGGTGCAGCAACATGGTGAGAATGATCCTGATGACAAACCACACTGAACCCACTCCCAACCCAGGGGGTCTTGATGCAGGGGGTGGAATCACTGAGATAGTCTCAATAAGATCCTCGGCATATGGTGCCAGTTCAACTGGGGTAACAAGGAGACAGATTCTCTCTTGCAACTGGTGGACATACGGCCAAAGTATCCCCATGTATTGCTGCTGGAAGTTAGTGATTATGGGGTTGTAGAGCCAAAGATATTGGACTCGCTGAACCTAATTGATGACGGAGGGGGCCATAGTGACCAAGCGTACTGGTAGAGCCCATCTAGTTTATGAACCGACAGGCCACCAGGGAAATGCCATCAGGGATGCGGTCAGAACGAATAATAAAATTTGTTTACTTTTTGGTAAAATTTTATTCGAAGGAAAAGGAAGAAAATTGACCAAGAATTTTCTCAGTGCTATGCAACTGATTAAATAGTAATTGATTGGGGTAGTGAAAAGTCAGGATCAGGTCCCACAATTCCAACCTAACCGGTAAATTGTTCAGGAATGGGCGAGTTTGTTTCTTGAGAACTGACATCACAAAATTTGGCAGTGGGCCAAGTCTCTGTCAGTTCAATCTCAGAAGTCTGAACTGGGGCTCAGCTACATTTTCAACAGTTGGCATGATGGCGTTTGGCCTGACAAGTGATGGGAATCCCCAAGGCCACCCCACATAGGGGCGGGTCTATTTGGTTGGAAACGGGTTTGGGACGCCCAACCCACCCATGCTCAGTCGCTGAACTGTTCGTTCAGTCAATGGCATCATATCAGCCACAATGCCCAAATTGTCAACAGAGGGCTTCAAACCCTCGTCGATGGCGCCCAATGTTAGTTCTATTGGAACATTGATAAAATTGGAACCATCGGGAATTATGGCCAATACCTCAGCCTTCATTCCTTTACAGCCATTTGAGATCTGGGCATCAGCTAGATTGTCACTTGAATTAGATCTAACTAATTTCAATTCGACAATCTCGGTGTAAAATTCACTAATTACCCGCAATAGTTCTGCTGAGGTGAGTGTGGGTACTAGGGTGGGATCTAATGTGGAAGAGCTTTTACCAATCGCTCATCTACTATGTGAGCGAGATCGCCCTGAGTAACGAGGGGTACCGCCTTCCTCATCGGTGTATTTTTACTCAGGAATGGGAAGATGGCCCAATCAAGAGCCAGGGGACATTCCTCAGGACTTACATTGCCCTTTCCTTTTTCCAAAGGAAGAGCACCCCCACCGGGAAAATGCACCTGAGCCAGATTCTTGTGTGCCTTGGGTAACTTGATAGCCATAATTGTTGTGAGTTTGGAGGGGGGTCAGATGGCCTCAGGGTGGGATATATGGAAAGCTTTGACCAGGTCCATACAATTCGCACAATCACGCATCTTGACCCAACTATTTTCGTAGGCTGGATACCCTTTCCAGGCCACTAGATATTGGATGGAATGACGCAACTTCTGGGATGCCAGAATGGCCTCTACCTTGACTTCTTCCCCATCATTGATGATGATCAGCTCCAGTTCCTTGAGAATTGCACCCTTAAAGGGTGACAGCTGGGAAACATGGAAAGCCAGGTGCTGCTTCCAATGCGCAGAAAGCTTCAGATGGAACGCCCCATTACCCAATACCTCCTCCACTAAATGGGGGGCCCAAGCGCTTACTGGCGAACTTGCGGGAAGGGGTTTGAATTTGCAAATGATGGGTATCAAGCATAACATAGGAACCCATCATAAAATCATGACCTGGTAGGAGCTTGCAATCTGCAAACCACTTGTAGTCATCGATGGCTTTAGCAAGGTGTTCTGTACTAAAGCTTGGGTCAATCAGATATGGGCAACATGGTCCGCAGCAGCTTGAACCTCAGGCCGCAGGCAGGGCCTGACCAAAATGAAGAATTATAACCCAATGTTGCTTCATAAGGGGAAAACCCCATGGACGCATGGGTCCCATTATTGTAAACAAATTGAGAGAGGGGCAAGCCACTGGCCCAAGTATCGCTGCTACAGCATAGCAAAGCAGGTACTGTTTGAGGACTTGATTAACCCACTCAGTCTGTCCGTCAGACTGAGGGTGATACGCCGTGAATTGATAGGGGAATATTTTCAGGATCAATAGGAGTTCACTCCAAAACCGCGCAGTAAACTGTGAACCCCGGTCACTGATGATCTCCTGGGGAAGACCAAACATCAAAAACACATGGCGTATGAAAATATAGGCAGTTTTTCTGATGTAATAGCGGAAGTACAAGGGATAAAAAGGAAAATTTCGTAAAACAATCAACTTCTACATCACCGCTGTGAACCCATTAGAACAGGGGAGTTTAATGATAAAGTCCAAGGACACCGAGGTCCATGGACCTTCCGCATGCTGTAAGGGGTGCAGGAGGCCATTTTTGCCAGAGTGATCTGACTTGGCCCTAGCGCAAGTAATACAATCGGTGATCCAAGCTGTGACCTCTTTGGTCAGTCCCACCCAATTATAGGTTCACTTGATCAGATCGATGCATTTCTTGTTACCAGGATGTCTGACCGTGAGGGGATCATGATGTGTGGAATACCTCCAATCAAAAGGAGGGGGAACCCAAATGCGAGAATGGAAATAAATGAGTCCCTCTTCTAAGGAGTATAGGGAGTGTTTGTGACTCGAGTGAACCAACTGCTCGACCAACTCCACGCCATCAGGGCAGGCCATTTGACTGGCTAAAACCTGAGCCAATAATGGGGCATTGGGAGCCAGCGTGATGGAAAAAATAATGGGAGGAATGATTGATAGAATCTGAGCGGCAAGGATCATTGTAATGAGATCCACCTCCTCAGGTTCCAAGGGACAGAGGGTGGGACTGCGGCTTAGGAAATCAGAAAGTACATTGAGCGCACCTTTAACAAATTTGTATTTGAAGTTAAAACTACACAGGTCCCAATAGTTTTGGGCCTGCCAATGCGCCAATTTTTGGGGTATTGCAGAAATACAAAAGGGCCTGGTGATCTGTGCGGACTGTTAATTCATGGCGGGCACCCTGCAACAGATACCACCAATGAGTTAATGCCCATGCTACAGCAGCCAATTCTTTGTCGTAGATGGCCAAAGACTGCTCCGTGGCTGTGAAAGATTGGGAAAAGTAAGCGACCGGATTTTCAAGACCATCATGCTCTTGAAGCAACACTGCTCCCACCGCTACCAATGAGGCATCACTTGCAACAATATAAGTTTGGTGGGATCAGCATGTTTCAAGATAAGCAGAGACATGAACACCTCCTTGATCAATTTGAACGCCTGCTGACATTTAGGCGTCCAACAAAATGGTACATTTTCCCAATAAGGGGGAGGAGTGGTGCGGCCAATTGGGAAAGTTCCTGGGAAATTTTTTTAGAAAGATGATAGTTCCCAAGAAACTCCAAAGTTGTTACTGCATAGTTGATGTTGGCCATTCTTAGATCACATCTAACTTTTTGGTGGGATTGTGACACTGTCCTTAAGAACCAGGTTCCTGAGGAAAGTAACCTCCTCCTTATAACACTAACACTTGGAAGCTTTGAGAAACAATCATGCTTTATGCAAGGAGACCACCACTGCTTCCAAGTCAATATCATGTTGTTTGTGAGTTGAAAAAATGAACCAGGATATCATCAATGTATGCAATTGCACAAGTAAACTGGAGGTCACCCAGTACATTATCAGTCATCTGCTGAAACGTAGCAGGAGCATTCTCCATCCCAAAGGAAATTACACAAAATTGAAAAATGCCTAGCTTCGTTCATAAAGTGGTTAGCCATTCCTGTCCTTCCTTTAACCAAATTTGGTTAAAAGCGTTCACTAAATCCAGTTTTGAGAACAAACAGGATTTGGCAATTGCCTGACTAATTGTCTGCTCCAGAGGCAATGGGTAAGGATCAGAAACTGTTATTTTATTTAAATGACTGTAATACATGCAGGGACTGAGAGAACCATCCGATTTTTTTGGTAAAGATGATGGGGGAGGCGACGGGTGAGGTCTCTTTGAACAACCAACCATTTTTTAACATATTGTCCAACAAGGTATTGAGTGCAAATTCCTCCTCCGCTGTATGGGGATACAACGGAAAGTTGATGTTCACCAACTCCATGGTTGTTGAAACCCACAATCATACCTAAAGTGCTTAGGCAGGCGATCCAACTTTCCCATGTAGAAGATTCTCCTATATTGCACTAAGCTTTTAGGAAAATTGGCCAGAATGCCCGCAGAAGTAACCAGGGTAGTGATAGAGAAGGTTCCTTGTATCTTGAGAGTGTTGATCAGAGGATCCTCTCCCTCTGAATCATCATTGGTAAATGACAACATATTAGATTCTAAATGAATCTTCACATGATGTCAGCGCCAACACCATACTCCTAAGATTACTGGAAACACCAGGTTTGGCATAGCAAAAACAATTGCAGAAGTTGAACTGGTGTATTGAAAAAGGTACTGATCGATGAACGACATATGAGGACTGATAAGCAGATGAGGCCTCCATTACTGAGGAGCCCACATCCATTTCCAGTTTTAATTGTTGTGCCAACTCAACACTCATGAAGTTCCTCACAGCTCCAGTATCCACCAGAGCTTCAAAGGAGACATTATGTGAGCCAACACTGATCTTCATAGGTACAAGGAAATAAGCGAAGTTCTGTTTATTAGAAGATTTGACCGTTTTATTTGCGACTGAAGAAAAACGGGTATATTAGGGGTAAGATTGGGGTCCTTCACTGGAACGAAAATTGGAAGTACAAGGGCAGGGGAAAAGATTTCCTCCATCTGGGCTTGAACAGAATCATTAATAGTTAACTCTGTAATTGCCAACTCAGACTCAGGGGTTACAGCAAGATTGGAACCCAAGTCTACTGCTAATTCGGAGACAGGCGCATCATCTGTGTCTTCGTTTGTAATCCTATCATAAAATACGCCTTCTGATAACGGGAAACATGGTGGGGGAAGGCATTGATAGTAGTTGCGGTGGCACATATTTGAACTACTGATCCTTGGACGGTAGACTAGGCCATGTGATGAACAGAACCCAAATACAAGCCTGATCTAAAGACTGCCTGAAGCATATCGATAGATAGACCCAACATGGGGTCAGTTCAAAAAAGGTAGAAATCAAAGAAACCAAGCTAGGGACTTTGGCCACGGCATGGACCAGTCTAAATTAGTGGTCTGATTGAGACACAGGGGGTTTCAGGGCGGCTGACATGACAGCCATCAGTGGGGTGGAGTCTCCTGCTTGTGAGGAAGAATGCAAAAGTCCTCTCACCCAACGGTGGGCATACCCAGATACAGCGTCTAACAACACGAGCCCTTGTTGGGCATAGATAACGCAGAAGTGTTATTAAGTGCAATCACTGTATGCATTTGCACTTTGGCGAGTGCATTGAGAACTTGATTGGCGAACTCCTGGGAGGGGACACTCAATCTTTCCTCTGGGCTGGAGGAAGGAGGAGGAGACGCAAACCGCGCAGCTTGGGTGGCTTGAAGAAGATTTCCCAAGGTAGAGCGGATACTTCTCCCAAAGTTGGAAAGTGACTAAACAAACAACAAACAGTAAGCTACTGATTGCACGTTCATTTGGTAGAGAGTAACCACTGCAGCAACCAGTTTGAAGAACAAGGCGGAAGTGGCTGGAAATAGTGGTTTGTCAATTATGTCATGGAAACGGCAGAATAAGTTTCGTTCAGCCTGCCAGTCAGAATGTGTAAGCACCCAAAAAGCAAGCCAGAATGCCAGAGGCGTTGCCAACTGGATGACCTGATATGGAGCCAGGCATTGAAAATGACAAAGTCTTGGTGCAGCAACATGGTGAGAATGATCCCAATGACAAACCACACTGAACCCACTCCCAACCTAGGGGTCTTGCTGCAGGGGGTGGAATCACTGAGATAGTCTCAATAAGATCCTCGGCATATGGTGCCATTTCAACTGGGGTAACAAGGAGACAGATTCTCTCTTGCAACTGGTGGACATACGGCCAAAGTATCCCCATGTATTGCTGCTGGAAGTTAGTGATTATGGGGCTGTAGAGCCAAAAATATTGGACTCGCTGAACCTAATTGATGACGGAGGGGGCCATAGTGACCAAGCGTACTGGTAGAGCCCATCTAGTTTATGAACCGACAGGCCACCAGGGAAATGCCATCAGGGATGCGGTCAGAACGAATAATAAAGTTTCTTTACTTTTTGGTAAAATTTTATATGAAGGAAAAGGAAGAAAATTGACCAAAAATTTTCTCAGTGCTATGCAACTGATTAAATAGTAATTGATTGGGGTAGTGAAAAGTCAGGATCAGGTCCCAAAATTCCAACCTAACCGGTAAATTGTTCAGGAATGGGCGAGTTTGTTTCTTGAGAACTGACATCACAAAATTTGGCAGTGGGCCAAGTCGCTGTCAGTTCAATATCAGAAGTCTGAACTGGGGCTCAGCTACATTTTCAACAGTTGGCATGATGGCGTTTGGCCTGACAAGTGATGGGAATCCCCAAGGCCACCCCACATAGGGGCGGGTCCATTTGGTTGGAAACGGGTTTGGGACGCCCAACCCACCCATGCTCAGTCGCTGAACCGTTTGTTCAGTCAATGGCATCACATTGGCCACAATGCCCATATTTCCAACTGAGGGCTTTAAACCCGTGTCAATGGCACCTGATGTTAGTCTATTGTCACATTGATCAAATTGGAACCGTCGGGCATTCCAGCCAATACCTCAGTCTTCATGCCTTTCCAGCCATTTGAGATTTGGGCATAAGCCAGATTGCCACTTAAATTAAATCCGACCAATTTCAATTTGACTATCTTGGTTCAGATTTTGCTAATTCCCCGTAACAGTTCTGCTGAGGTGAGTGTGGGTACCAGGGTGGGATCAGAAGTGGAAGGGCTGTTACCCATCACTCGTCTACTATGTGAGCGAGATCGCCCTGATTAACGAGGGGTACCGCCATCCTCATCAGTGTCTTTTACTTGGGAATGGGAAGATGGCCCAATCAAGAGCCAGGGGACTTTCTCCTGGACTTACAGTTGTCAGCACGAAGTGCCTCATCCTTCATGCTGACTGTCCTTTTCTCACCTCCTTGCAAGTCATTTCCTTGCAGTAATTGGTGCTGTTTCTGGAACCATTACATTGAGTGCATTTAGATCAATGATTTTTCTGGTTTTTGGCCACTTGGACTCTAGGACGGTTAGAAGGGCCTGTGGAGGTAGCCTTAAGGTGTAAAGTCGACATAGGGATCTCATTAAGGGCCTCCTTGATTTCTTAGATGCAGGCAAACCCATTCTTCGAGCTGATCATATTCATTTGGACCTCTGGATATGATCCCAAAGCTGAAATGACAGTGGTTATAGCATTGTCCAAGGTGATATGATCTATGGTGACCAAGGGTTAATCTTGGGCATAAAAGCAGCAGGCGAACTCTGTGGGGCTTTCTCCTTTGTTCAGTTTGATACCCATGAAAGCCTGTTTCTTGTTGGCTAGGGTTTGGTTGCTGCCGAACTCTTGGATTAAAGCCATATGAACCTGATCCCAAGTTGTGCACTCCTTCAAATGAGGAGGTCATGATCTCCTGGGCACTGCTATCTAGGCAGGAGTGGATATGGTTTACCTTCTGCCAATCAGTAGCCTCTCCATGGAGCTCTCATAAGCATACAGGAAGGATGCAATGCTCTCTTGGATGGGAATGAACCTTTCTTTAAAAGTTGGTCTAAAGTTAGTTACCAGAGGAGAGGAGAGGGTGTTAACACCAGGGATAGGTGCTGGCTCTAAATCCTCAGTTTCCGCATAGTCATGGGGGCCCTGCAGGTCTAGCTAGCGTTGTAGGCCCTCAAGTTCCTCCTGGACATCGTCCCAATTTTGGTTGAGGGAGGAAACGGAAGTCTTGTCTACGACTTGCTCTTTTAGATATTGTATGTTGGCATTCTAGCGGTGAAACTGGTCTTTGAGGGTGGTCAGGTGGGTCTCAAACCCTTGACAAGTTTGCTCCAGCTAAGAGATGCGAGCATCGTAAGCTCATTAAAAATACTTAAGTTTCCCATTTTATCTGACAGGGCATCCATGGAGACCCTAGGGTCAAGAGGGAACCCATCCATTCAGAGTCTGCATCCTTTGACTACATTCCGAATTTGTTCACATAAAACAGCCAAGGATATCATCACATCCTTCCACCAGGGGTCCTCAGGGCCAGCAGTGGTGGAAGTTGAGGGACCTGGGGGTCCAGAGGGTCCACGGGGACCCTCTGGCCTATAGGCCTCTCATGCCCCACAGGGCCTTCAGGCCCCCGAGGCCCTTCAGGACCTTCACACCTAGATGGGTAGTTGCAAGAGGCCAGCTCCCAATAGTGTTGTTGTAGGGTCCATACAAGATCCTCGACTTGAAGGAGGTATTGATATAAAGTTTCTTCGAGGTGTTGGACGTTCCAACACAGCTCATCCCCAAGATAACTGGAGATCCCGTGATCTAACACCATTACCTGATCTCCGACTTCATTAATCAGCTGCTGATTATCAATTATAGCCTTACAGTTGTCATGAACAAAGGAGGAGGCTGCATTATAAAAATTGATGAGGTGGGTGTATAGGGCCTGGGTGAGCCCCAGTTGGAGTGAGACTTCTTGATGGTTCAACCCAACCATTTGGAGTAGTTGATGAATAGCTGGGTGAACGAAATGTGGAAGTAACATTCAGGGACCAATGTGAGTTCTGCTGGTGGCAGCTGGGCCAAGCTTAGAGGTCCTGCATGGTAGAGGGAACAGCGGAGGCGCGGGAATGACTAGTGTGGGCACCCGCAGAGTAGATGCCATTTATCAGTTGTGGGATTACCTCTTTAAGGTTTTTGTATTGAAGTTGGTACTGACTTCTATCAATAGAAGGCAGGTTGAACTGGAAAATAGCTCAAAACTTTAATATTTCAGGTTGAGCGGTCAGTATTTCATGCTGTGAGGTACTACCCATTGGGCAACGCTTCTTGACCAACTAGCGGCTTGGTCTTCAAGGCTGCTAGTATTTTACTTCGTGATAGATCTTTTCACTTGGGACAGCTTGCAGCCCCCTGTAGTGAGCAACAAGCTTGTCGACGCTACAGTTCTCTAGACTGGCGCTGAGGTCCAAAGGTGGCTTTAAGCTGCTACTTTGCAGTAAAGGTCGAGAAGAAAGTGGAAAGTTAGGTAAGTTGTTGAATAATTTATTAGGCTTAGAAGGATTTAATATTTATAGGGTGTTGGGGCTTGGTGCCTCAGGGATCATTGGAGCCTCATCCATTAAGGATATTTACTGATCTCCCAGAATGGCCTCCTCATGGGCATCCTCAATGGATTGTGTCACCCATTTGACCAAATTTGTGGAAATGCCGCCCCACGTGAATCTAAAATTAGGGAGGGGGTTCCTGAAGCCGATTCACTTTGGGTAGGTTTGGAAACTGATTCAGTACGGCCTGATCCAGAAGTGGGGAATTTGATTTAATTGCTATCTCGAATTCTGACAGAGGGTTTGGCCATTTATGAAGAAGATCCCATGCTGCAATTTGTGGTTCCAAATGGAGTGGATCGTTTGGCAGGGCCATGCGCCTTTGTGATGATCTGCCTATTCTATCATGACGCCAACTTGCAATTCCCTTCACAAGGTGATCAGATCCAACCCTGATCACCTATTCTGGGTGCGTGTCAAGAATGGCCATGCCATTTGCCCTTTGTGCTTTGAGCTTGATCACTCAAAGCACAAGTGCCCTAAGGCTTCCACCTCTTACGCTTCTGCTGCTCCACCCTCCAGCATCAGCTCGGCTGCTGCTGTGCCCAAATTTTTCAAATAGGGCTCAATTCTCCCACCCCCAACCTTGAGAATTCTGACATGGCTTCCAAAGCTGTATCCAATTAAATTTTAAAATTTATAAAATTTAGTCAATTTATGCCAACTTGAGCTGATGGCTGAAACAGTTTCAGCTGAGCTGCCATGGTTAACAGTTCACAGTCAATCAGGTGTGGCCAATTTGCCAACTCTGGTGGCTGGGCCAGCATTATCTGATTCAAATCCTTTTGAGTGACTGGATTGGATTGACAAAAATGACCAGTTGTATAACGTTAAACTGGATTTTGCATTAGAAGAGTTTTTTCTCGATCCTCCAAAATTGTGTCCCCGCTGTTTTCATCCTAAAAGCGTTTTTCCTATTTTTAAAATATATATATAATGGCAGTTGAAGCCGCTGCAGCTCCTGCCAAAACCCTACTCCACCAGCAACTCCATGGGGCAAAGGAACCCCTGGTTGAGGGTATTTCAATTCCCAATTTTCCTCCATGATTTTTGGGAGAGGCATAATATGAGATTAAGGAGCTGGCTTTTGGTGTGAGCTATGCCTGCATTGATGCAGCAAAAACATCTCTTTTTGACCCTTATTACCCTAAAACCCGCTGGCGCATCAAGTCATTTACTTGTGTGCCTGCTCTCATCGCTTTTGCTGAGCATCAACTCGCTTAATATGTTGAGGCGATGTACACCACTGGCCTTATAAAAGAAGAAACCCACAACTATACCTCCTTATGCCTCATGTCACTGATGCTCCCACCCCAATGCTGCCCGCCATGGTCCACCAGCTAAAGCGGGTGCCAGACAAAAGTTCCCTAAAGCTTCCTCCCCTTCTGATATGGCTTCCTAGGCTGTTAGCTGAGGTGCCATAATAGGAATTTTTTCTAATAATACCTTTGTTTGACCCATTTTTAAATAAAGATGCATGGCGGCTCCCCCTTTTGGGTTGTGAACCACTAGTGCTAAAAAAGAAGTGTAAACCAAGTATCAACACATCTCATTATGAAATGGCTCCTTTGCAGCCTGAAATTTGGAATTTTGGACCAATTTTGAGTACACCCTACCCTCAGTTAATTAAACTCAATATTAACTTAAAAATGAAAATATTATGAACTTTTAATGCAGCTCATAAACTGAGCATTAATCCATAGGAGGCCGTTCCAGACATTTCTGAGACACATATGTCCCTTCTATAATGTGAGCCTTATAATTCTTAGGCTTACTGCTATCAGGAGAACTAGCTCTTGGAACTAAAACTTTAGCTCTATGTTTTTGTTCATCCTGCCATAGAACATTTCATACAAGTAATAAAAACTACATCATGAAGCTTCTTGACATCTGAGACTTCATTGATCCCAGCATTAAATATTTTTTTCTAAAGTAGCCTCCTTATTTGTATGTAACAACTGGAAGGCCATCATGGACAATCGCCAAAGGATTAATGAAGACTAAAGCCAGCTTTCTATGCTGAATAATGAGATCTACGGTTTCCTTGAAGACAAGCTTCTCCAGAGGGCCCCAAAGACCCCTGGTTTATCTGGCTCTTTGGTTTTAACTTCTGACAATCCAAGTGAATTTTTGAAGATAAGACATCTAAATTGCACTTACAGCCCTAAGAGATAAGATAAGGAATTTAGCTCAAGGATGCAGGATCTGCCTGGATGGGGTTCCACTTGATCCCAGAGTTTGGCTCAATGTCATGTCAGATGAAATGGACAACTTCAGCGCATTTTCAAAGCTCACTGACAATTTATCACTCACCTTCTATAAACTTACTGTAGTTTGAGACCCACTTAAATGATTTTAAGAACCATCTTCTATTCTGACGTGATGCAATATCAGTTCTGAAGGAACAATTATCACTCAAGGCCTCTGTCATTTGTCTAAAAAACTCACTAAGGTGAAGTTTAAGATGAACTGGAAGGATTGTGATAGCGATTAAATAAACAGGTCTCTCTACACTAGTAAGAAATTGAGATCAGAACCTGCACCTGTCTCTGCTTTCAATACTCTCTCAACCCTATCGTGACTACCTTTAAACCTAGCTTCAAGGAAAAGTTACTACGAGTACAAAGAAAAGTCTCCTCCTTTCTTTATGCTTAAGAGTGTTTGATGGAGGAAGCCACAAATTGCCAGAAAATCATAATCACTCTTGTATGAACAGCATGTCCTTTGAGATTATGACTACTCATCTAGAATATTGTCAATCCTTGGAAAAAAGTCCATGCCCTTTTTTAAGGAGTTTAGTAGAAACAGACCTTGGAAAATCAGAAGCAGGCATTCATGGCTATTCATCTGAACAAAGGAGAACTTTTATGGATTTCAGCAGTCATTTCTTTTCTCAAGCAACGACTTTGGTTACCAAAAAATGAATTATACTGATTGATGCTAAGCCGATTTATTCCCTTCCCTGAGACCTTATCCTGAAATCCAACTACATATAGTTATAAAGTTCTAGGACCCAGCTTTTTAATCTGGATAGAGCCCAGCATCCCTTTAGGAACTAAAAAGCGGGTCAATCCTAAGGCTCTCCAACTTACCCATCTATCTGATCTAAAGAATATACAGAATGAGAGATGGATTTCAGTTGTTCCACCTTGTTTGCTTCTTTCAACCCCTAGTACAACTCTCTAAGTTACACCAACTATCATTTTAGAATAAAAAAACGTGCAAAAAAATCACTTAGTTTTGTACTAATTTTAAGATATATCATAATATGATTATAACAAGGATAAACTCTTTACCAAACAGTGGACTCCCAGAGGGGCGCCGTCAATTGGAAAAATTTGATACCTGGGGTATCTCCAGGTGCAAAGAATTTACCTAAAAAATCCCGCCAAGGTTCAACCTTGGAAGGAAAATTCAAGCAACAGATTTTATCCAGTTGAGTTTGGATAATAGCAAAACACCAGCCAATTATTTTCAACTGATGTCATATTAAAAATGAGCAGATTAATCCAAAATGCCCCAGTCAAAAATAATGATTTCAAATAATCTATTATTGTTGACCCAAGCCTCCTCTCTCATCATCCACCTAAAAACCCTGCACCCTTCCTTTGGTAGGGTGTTGGGTTATTGTTTATTATATTCTCAGTAAAAATATTACCTGTAAAAGTTCATATTTTTAGTTTTTTTGGTGAAACTAATATCAAACTTCACGGTTCATATTTTTACATAGCTGAAGATACCCAAGAGTTTCATTTAGTTCTTAATGGAAAAGGAACTCCCAGGTGAAGGTTTAGCTCCAAATGCTAAATACAGCGACTCCAAGATGACAAGGACTCATCCCCAATCTTTCTCCACTTTTTTGATGAGGCGCAGATGAGTAGTCTTTGCCTGTTGCTGTGGCTGCTGAGCAGCCACATTCAAAGGCCATTTTTCTTTTAAAAATGCACTTATCCTAACAAGTAAACTCAAATATATAAATTTCCTGATTATAATTTTTTCCTTGATTTGATGGTTTTAAGGTAGATGGTTGACCACTCAAGGGTGGTAAGCTCACATAAAAACCTGATTTGGGGGACATGAGAAACCATGATATATCTGCATATAAGCTTTTTTATTCCCTATAAAGTACACCTATCCTAATGCTCACTGAACAGAGCATATCCTGTGCGTAACATTCAGAGTAGCTCCTTTCACTGTTCTCTTTCTTTAAAATCTCCAAGTAATTTGAGCTCCTAAGTGTACCCTGGGGTATTTCTTATTCCTATCCTTATTCTCTAGGATGTTTATACCATCATATAAAGAAGAAGGAGGAAGAGGAAGTAAGAGGTTATGAGGCATAAGAAGGGGTAGGATAATATGAAGATGAGTTGTAAAAGGGAAAAAGGTAACATTAAAATACCAATGGCGAAGATTTTCTTTCTCATAACAATCACTTTAGTTACTACAGGCTGATTCAAACAGCAAATTTGGTAATCACACACAGGAAAGATGGGCGACTTTAATAACAAAAATAATACAACATGGGCGAGTGTCACGGCAAGCGGTGCACTTAATGGTGCAACTAAGGGCAAGAAACGCCCTGGAGGGGGACCAGGAACCCAATCTGTAAAGAAATCGCAAACTCAGACACCATCTGGGTTTATGGTATTTACTGTAAAGCACGCGCAATACATGTGCATTCAATTCAACCAACCTTTGTCAAAGGTGGAACACGGGATCAGACTCTTCCTTGGGGATGAGTCACCAACCCTGTGGGAGAAAACATGTGAGGCACAGCCCTCACTTTTCCCTCACGCGGTGTACATAGCCACCAACAACATGGGCCATGGCTGGATCGATATTGGTTTTGAAACAGCTGATGAAGCTGATGCCGCAGCAAAAATCTGCATGGAAATTGCCCTCCCTGAGGGCAAAAATATTTGTGCGCACCGCGCGCACCAGATGGAACAAAGCAAAAACTTTGTTCATCTCCTTTGACTCGCTCCCCATCAACCTTCCTCATAAGGTAATCGAGGAGGAGCTCCACAAAGGTCTTGTGGCCTATGAAGAAATCCAACAACTTGAATTACAGCGATTTTGCTTAATGCCTGACCTGTGCACGGGCAAAGCTATCACTGTAATCAACCCCTTCCCAGAAGTGGAAGAGGATTTATCCAGAATTACTCGCACAGCAGAATTTCACTTTGCAGATAGGGGCTAGTCAGCTGCATTCTGAGTTACACCAGAACGCGCACCACCCATTTGCAACCACTGTGGCTCACTGGGCCACAAGGAACATGCATGCCCTGTAAAAGAGGGCTTAATGGAAAATGATTTTTGTGAAGAAGCTATGGATGAAGATAATGAAAACTTCGCCAAAATGACTGATGGCCACCACCCATTCCGCTGGGGTGAAGATGGACTATACTCCATCGTGGACCCAGTTACAAGTAAACAGCGTAAAGCAGCACAAAAAGCCCGCAAGAGAGCAGCGGCTGAAGTGATGGCACACGCGGAATCCGCCATTAACCACGGACAAATTCAGGAGGATATTTCAGATATTCACCGAACCAACCAATCAGAACAATATGCCCAGGTCAAAAACTTTCACAGTAACCAGACTGAGCCACAAAGCGTCATCAGTCATGCACATACTGAGGAACAATGCAACCGCAATTTGGGTGAAAATGCGGTGCACAATGCAACAAAATTGAACCTCAAAAATATAAAATCCAATCAACAACCCGCATCAAATCAACATGAGACCTGTGCAGGAAAAGTTGATGCAAATGCAAAAAACTGCAATTCCCTTGAATCATTGGGTCAGATCAAGGGAACCAACAATGGCAGTGAAAGAGTTGGGGTACATATGCGGAGCATGGCTGAAATGAGCCGCGGTGGGATAGGACCAGAGGGTCCTCCCAACTGCTCCTGAGGCGCCACAGGCACCTCAGTGTCAATAGGGACGTTAAATATCGCGGGAGCCAGGGCTCATACATCCCAAGCCAAAAAGCTGGCATTCCTGCGAAAACCTCTTGTAGACATCTTGGCCATCCAAAAAACCACTGCCTACAAAGGGAAGAAGAAGCCTGGTCAACCAGGGTCGCACCATCACAATCAGTATGGACATCTCACTGTGGGGTGATAATCCAAAACAACAGAAAATTTCAAATTACAAATTCATCATCACACTTGCATGGTCAAGTCCTGGTAGCAACAATCACATGCCAAGACGAAATAATTTTGTTAGCATGTATCTACGCACTGTGCACTGCAACTGAAAGAAAAAAAACTTTAAAAAAAATTTCTACCCTCACCCTCCCACCAGATATCATCATGTTAGGCGATATAACTGCTGGGATAACCCCAATACAGATTGATGGCCTAATCCCAGGGGATACCTACCTGGACACATTGAATATCTCACAATGAAGGCATCTCTTGGCTTACAGGATGCTCTTCCTCCCAATTCACCAATCTTTCCCCATATGACAAGACCAACATACGTGAGGGACTGCTCATATCAATGAGTCGTATTGACCAAATCCTCATCCCACAATCCCACCACTCAAGAATCTCTAAATTTACAACAAAAAAGATCCATTTTTCTGATCACTGATTAGTTATGGTGCAGTTAGCACCAACCCAATCCCACACACAGGTGTCGCCTTGGAGAAAGCTTCACCCATAAAATATAAGATTGCCTGAGATATCTGACTGGGTTGAAAACAAGGCTACAAACCCAGAATTCACAGCCCCATTCACTTCAGATCCCATCGGAACATGGGAAAATTTCAAAAGATTTAATCAACAACCCAACATATTGCATCACGCAAGTACACCGCGGACACAGCCACAATCAAGCGTAACTTGGCAGAACTAGACCACCTGGAAATAAATACTCCGAGATCTGGCTATAGCCCTAATTGTGGATGCAAATGGGCAGAAATTTCAGCTCAACTTAACAATCTCATCTTTGAACACCAACACAGAATCAAAGTATTGAACAAAGGTAAGTTCATAAAGGAAGGCGAAACCTGTTCAACATATTTTTTCCACCAATTCCACTCCCACAGAAACCAGCCCCGTGTGCACACAGGTCTTCAAGACCAACGGCACTGAGGCAACTGACCCTGAGGAGGTCATGGAGGAAGTACACTGCTATTACACCGAATTATATTGCAATATGCCAACAGATCCACAAAAAATTATAGAATTTATTCAAACTGTTAAGATACAAAGTACACCACCAAACTACAATATACTATCCCTTATCACACGGGAGGAGCTTTGAGAAACAATTCGCGGTGCACCACGTAGGAAATGCCCAGGGCCTGATGGGATACCCTACAAATTTTACAAAAATATTTTCAACAAATCGCCCCCCTCCTATTGGCGTCAATGAACCAGACTTTGTTAAGAAACACGCCTATTACCAGGAGGCCATGAATCTTATGTTATAACCTTGTATAAAAAGGGTGACAAGTTACACCTAGCCAACTGGCGCCCAATTGCACTCTCTAACACTGACATGAAAAATTCTAACGAAAATTCTAGAAGCTAGATTAGGCGCAATTGCATTTGACGTCCTATCGCCCAACCAGTTTGGGTTTATACCAGGGCGTTCAATCTGGAACAACATACACCCTGTTGCAAACATTTGTCAATCCTAAGCAACTGGTGCCCTGGTCTTCTTGGATCAGGAAAAGGCGTATGACCGTGTTAGCTGGCCATACCTAAAAGAATGTCTACATGCCTTCAAACTCCACCAAGATTCATAAAATGGGCGATGCTCCTAACAGAATCTGCAACCATGGCTGTATGCGCCCCTGGATTCCTAACAAACAAGATATAACCACACAGAGGGCTCAAACAAGGGGATTCCTTCAGCCCACTGCTATACAATTCAGCTTTGACCCACTCCTCCGAGTAATTGACTCACGTCTCATGGGGATAACCGCACAAGGACAACCAACAGTCAAGATACTGGCCTTTGCAGATGACTGCGTAGCAGGTATAGCAAACAATGAAGATGCCTGACAGCTGGAACACACTCTAGAGGAATACTCCAAGGTGAGCAATGCATCGCTCAACAAAGGAAGACAGAAATCATCCTCTTAGGCAAATACACAAACAATTGGGCCACAACATCAGAACCTCACACCAACACTCGAAGAAAAAACCCAATTATATTACCCTTTGCAACACCTCCCACCACCACTCCTGTCCGACACCTTGGAATCTGGCTAGAATCAGGGGGATATGCTAATGAGACAATGGAAAGTAACCTGTTATAACGGGTATCCAAACGCGTCGCCTCCCTCAAGGGAAGAACCCCAGGACTAATAGGATGAGTTACAGTTGCTAACTCATTCATCCTCCCAATACTGTGGTACCAGGCCCATGCGATAGCCTTCTCACCTACCTTTATAACCTCAATTCGCGTGCTTATCCAGGGCTGGCTGTGGCCTGGCTCTCACCCTCCTATACGGATGGAAACACTATTTGGCCCACGCTCAAGCGGAGGCATGGGACTAATAGATTTTGAGAGCCATGCCAATCACATCCTAGGTACCTGGATAAAGGAAATCCCTTCTCCAGATCTCCCGCAACAACATTGGTCCAGAGCAGCAAGGACTAACTTTGCACAGGCGCTCAAATTAACCAACCCACATAGTCCACCCAGACTACTTTCATACCTTGCCAAGCACCCTACTGCAACGGGTCCACATGGAACCTCCCCTCATTTCAAACATATCCTCCGAACTATCCGCTGTATGGGATGGACCATAGAGAACATGGGTACGATTTAGGGAAGGGGATGACCCAGCCCCCAATTCAAATTAAGAACCCAGAAAACCACCCCCAGAGGGATATGCTCGCAACAACACCAAGCATAGCTAGGATAGAATACCTAGATATGCTGGACATTCCTTATGATTTAACCACACAGAAAGCAATGTGGAAAATGACACACCACCCACTCCTACAACCAAGGATAAGAGCAAACGCCTGGCGCTGTTTGAGAAGGACCTATAGGATGGCGGACCGCTCCAACTCCCTCCACAAAACATGTGCAGTATGTGGAGGGGAGGGATCCCTACATCACCGCCTAGAAACATTCCCCCCAACCAAAGCAATATGGCAGGAAGTCGCACGCCTGCTCAAGATTCAAAATGAACAGGAATTCTCGATATCAAAGAGTATCTTCACGCTCCAGATCGAGTCACCAATCCCATCTACACTCCGCTCCCTAATAATACCCATTACAATGTGGACAATACACACAATTGCATTAGATGCGTTCAAGGGCATGGTCCCAACCATTCATAGGTTTTCAACAGATTCCATGTCCACTTACCAGAGCACTTCCAAGCCTGGCTCTATGGATATATGAGACCAAGACAAAAAGCGCTCATAGAATCATGGTTCCCACTCTGGTTCCTCCACACAGGCCCTTTCCTTCACACCTGCTTCATAGCAGGGAAACCCCCTCGGAGTAGTGCACCAACCCCCATACCTGGCAGTCCCGCTGGCAACAGGGGTAACTTGAGTACCCTAGGGTGCCCAATTTTTATATTTCTTAGTTATTCTCTTAGTTTCACATATATTTGGTAATGTCTGTCCCCTGGTCAGCTTACCTCGGTTAAATAAAAATAACAATGGCCTGCGGTAATCTAAATATATTCTAAGGCACCAGCTATATCTTCTTAACATCTCCATAATGGCCCAGATTGAAGCTGTGCGCTAGAAGAACCCAGTTTATGAGGATCTGTCAGAGTTACAACCCTATTCTGAATTATTTAATCCTAACACGGATTCTTCATAATATGCGCAGGCAGCAGCTATGCCAATCAGATTTAAGCTCAGTATGAGCAAAGCCAGCCGCTCACTGTGGTTAAACAACCAGAATTCGTGTGTGTTCTATAACTATATTGAATAAAAATGATCATGCTTATTCCAAATTTACAACGCAGATTACTGTTGGCAGCGCAAAATCACATAAAAGTCCTTGGTAGACACTGGTATAGCTGGGAATTACATTGCCTGAAGGTAATTCAGGCTTTGGATCTTCAAGTTGCTACTGGGGACCCAGTTATTGGTGCTTCCAGCATCCCTATGGTCACACTGCCGCTATGTAAACCTCTTAAGTTCAGGGCATCTGAACACGAGTTTTAGCCCACTTTATACTATCTAAAAGCTTCTGTATTCCATGACCCTAATAAGTTGGTCGTTAGCGTCGCTTATATGTAAACACTGATTTAGATGGGATAAGCTAGCATCCACCACACATACATACTCTTGGAAAATTTCCTCACCACTTATTCTGTCCAAAGGTGACGCCGTGTCAGCAACAGCAAATTACTCCGCCTCAGATGCTGTACCTGACCACCCCACTATGTATCAGATCCTGGAGCCTTACAAAGCTGTGTTACTGTGAAAAATTCTAACCATCTTCCTGAGCATTCAGAAGTTGATCTGAACTTCAAGTTTGCAGTTGATCCCATTAAAATCAACTTCCCAGCTAATCATACACGGAACGAGAAGATTAAGCTCTCAAAGTTTAGATTTATGACATGGTGGCTAGGACAAATCATTAAAAAACCCTCCGCATCTCATACCAGTAGTTTACGCCCAGAAACCAAATAGTATACTGTGAGCTTTGTGGATTAAAGCCACCTGAATAACTTCACAATTTCAGATCCAGATCCCTCCCTTTGAAATCTGCCATTTCTCAGGCTATTTACAGTTTAATATCTTTTCTCAATTTTGTCTAATTATTGCGTCTCATCAAGTCTGGGTAAAATCTAGCCTGTGATGGCTGATTGCTATCTGGGCACAGTTCAGAGATTATTTTTTGAAAGGTTATGCCATTCGGCTTGAAAAATGCGCTAACATGTTACAGCAAAGCATTGATGATGCTTTGGGGATCTCAGGTTCTCCTGCGCAATAACATATGTATGACATTTTAAATCACTCACCTAATTTTGACATTTCATGGCAAGTAATTGGTGGCCCTGGTGACAGCCCTAAATAAAGCTGAACTAGTTTCAAAGCCCATCAAATATGAGTTTACAAGGACGAAGTGAAGTCCTTGGGGAATCTGGTATTGGAGGATGGTCATGCCATTGCATTTTTAATTGGATGCCATTCACACTTGGCCTTCTCCTGTGACGCAGAGCCTGGTACGTAGACTTTAGGATCAGTCACCTTTTTAAATAAGTTCTCACCAGCCATCTCTGAGATCGCATCTCCCTTACACCCTCTCAATGGTAAGAATACTTATTTTGTTTGGATCCAGAGTGCCAAAAGGATTTTGATGCAATAAAAAATCCATCTCACCTCCTTTTTTGCATCATGCTGATGAGGACAAGCCTTTTATTGCGATATGTGACGCCTCAGGTACTGAAGTGGTCACAGTCTTGTTGCATGAACATGAGGGTAGAGAACATCTTGTGGTTTACTTCTCAAGGAAGTTTAACATAACCTAGCTCTCTTGGTCCATATATGATAAAGAGTTGGCTGCCATAATTGGTCTCTAAAACATTGGCGGTATCTTCTACAAGGCTCCAAGCGCATTATGGTGGTATGCACTGGCCATCAGTCCCTTATTTTCTAACTAAATCCACAAAAGTTGACACAAAGACAAACTAGGACATTGGAATCTCACTTTAATCTCATATATGGGTTTTTCAAATGGTCCACCCTTATTTTAATGGATATTCTTAGCTGAAATATTGGAATTGTGCCTGACCTCATAGGCGAATCTGAGTTGATTATGGTGATTCCACCTAAATATAGTGGTCAGCCACTAGCCTTCAAGAGAGTGTCTATAACCTTCTCATTCCCTGAACTGTGATGGGGAAATCACAACCACACAACCAGAAACAACCTTCTAATAATAGAGGAAAAAGGGCACCGCAAAGGGTTCCAGTACCAAAAGAACCCAATGAAAGAGTGTACAAAATGTATAATCACTATATATATCAAAAATCTGAGGACTTGGTTAGGAGCCATGTAGGAGTCCTGACCAAGCTCAGATCTGATTCTAGATTCTTTAGTGTCTCGATCTGAGGGTTCAGGCTCCCCTTCAGGTGGAAATAGATTCTGTAGATAATTTAGACATAATAGAGAACTATATTATTTGAGACCTCCTCAAGGAGTTCTGCAAAGAGGTCAAAACAAGGCACCATCTTATAAGAAAAACAAATGGGTTCTGAATTAAAACGATTTGACCAACAAAGAAGATTGGTTTCACAAAAATGCCTTAAAAGGATTTTGAGGACACATTTCCTTTAAGAAAGGCACTTCACCCAATCCAACTAACAATTGTAACTTACCATCCATTATGCTGCTAAAACTTAAATAGGCTTGCACTTAGAAAATTGACTAAAGCTGAACTTTTTCAGATTTGGCAATATTGTAAATCAAATGTGACTCAAAGTTCTTTTCTCTGATAAGTGCAATGACACATCTTAATAAACCAAATAGCTGATACAGTTCAACGCCATAAGTGTAACTCTCATCTGCCCATCACGTGCACCCCTGGAACCAACCCAAGCACATAATTTGTTCTTTCTCAGTGTTGATATAAAATATGTTTCAGGTCAAGTAGGTCTACCAAATTATTTCCCTCTTCCTTGCTCCGCTCAGCCTTATTTCCACAATCTGTCCCCCACAATTGTGTGACTAACCATGACACAGCCATCACCATGGTTGTTTCCCCCACTAAGCATCATAAATCCAACTTCATTGTTTCCAAACTTCGTAAACGTCCTATCTCTGACACTGAGCCTTTTTAGTAAAGCCAATTCATATGAGCCTATCTCCAACCCCTTGGAAGCAATGGTTCCCTCATTAATAATGTCTTGCCATTGCAATCTTTTGACCTTGAAGTTCTTAATCTGCTGGCCAAAATTGACGCTGGTAAGGCCCCATCTGAATGATATTTCCAAAAGGATAGGGTATCTATTTTTGTGACAAGGTATGGGTTCCCTATGCACTAAGTTCCCGCTCATAAAGGAACATCATGATCCATATACCTTGGACATCCTGGAGGGAAGAAGTGTGTTAACTTGTTTAAATGCGGTATAATTCTAATAAACTTACAAAGGATGTCCCTGATCGGATAGATTTTAGATAAAAGTGTGCTCCAAATCTGACATAACAGGTGATGTAGTCTCCTACACCCCTTCCAACAAGCAAAAGGGCCATGGACTTCAATTTTTGTGGACTTCATAATAAGTTTGCCGATGTCCTGAAGTATAATGTTGTCAAGTTAGTGGTGGATCGCTTTACAGTATATGCCATCTTCATTCCCCGCTGTAAACCGTTATGGCCAAAGATATTGCGCAGTTCTCTGTGTCCCATGTTTTTTGGATTGCCCTTATGAAGTAATTAGAAATAGAGGTCCTCAGTTTACCTCAAGATTTTTGGGAGGCATTGTGCTACATGCTGAATATCAAGCCATGCAGATCATTAGCATACCAACATTAATCTGATAGCGAATGGAATAAACAAATCAGGCATGTAAACAGTATCTCTGGTACTATGTTACCGCCTCACAGGAAAAATGGGAAGAAGACCTTTCTTTTGCCCATTTTTGTACAATAAATCCTAAATGTATAACATAGGAATCACCAATATATAAAAATTGGGTTACAATATTAACTTCTCATTGGCACCAAATTTGCAGCTTTATCTCAGCATCAGAAAACTTTGTTAAGCACATACAGAAGGTGCACCATCAGGTCCAGCAGCAGTTGACTAAATTGGGTATGATGTAAATAGGTTTGCTGAAAATAAACGCTATGCGTTCCCAGACTACCAGGTAGGTGATTTGGTTATAGTCAATACTAAGATTTTTCACCTCAAGTGCCTTATCGCAAGTTGGCTTGCAGATGATCAGGTCCTTTTACTATTTCCCAGGTTTTGAATAATTAAGATTTTTTTACTTGGAACTGCCCCACACTTGAAAAGTTGGACTCCTTTTCACGCATCATCCTTTCCCCATTCAAAAGCAAGAAGCAGCGGAGATTGAGTCCATCAAAGTAGAAATAGCAACTGAGTTTGAGGTTAAGCAGATCTTGGACTCCCAATGAGCTGATTGCAGAGTACAGTACTTAGTGTCCCAGAAAAAGTGCCTCACTTATGAGAACATCACGGTTTCTTACAAAGATTGTGTCAAATTCCAAGAGCTGATTGTGATTTTCCTGCAAAAAACCCCCAAAGAACAATCACCAAACACAAAGGACTCCTGACATCGTGGCCCTCAGGTTGCCAATAGCCTATATGAATTACGCTCATGCATAGGCCCTAAAAGGGGGAGTGGACTTGTTTTATATAAAAAGTAATGTAAGGCTCCAGGACCCATCTACCAAGATAGGTGAAACCTTGCACCCCTTTATAACAAAGATAGGCGCCAATACTAAGGCTTTGCTGCTTACTCAACTCACCGTTTTAGCACATCCTAGGTGATATAGGGGTAGCAGTTTCCTCCCTGTTTGCCACAGCAACCTATAACACAATTTCCAAGCCCAAGTTTATTATAATTGTTGAAACATAAGAGCAGTGTTAGAAGTGAATAAACCAGTTCTGTGCTGATTTAATATATTCTTATAAATAGCTAATGCAGGCACTAAACCCCTCCCCAAACATAGGGCACCAACAGGGGCACCTTCAGTTGATTAAAATTTGATACCTGGGTAACTCCTAGACGAGTAGATTTCTAAAATGAATCCTGAGTAATTTTTAAGTTGAGAAACTATGGTAAGCTATGGAAATTAGTCAAGTTATCAAGTTTAGATGGTGATGAAGTAAAATCTGACTTTTGGGACAGTATTTAACTATTCCAAAATCATGCAGTCATTATTCTAATTATTTAATTTAACATTATGAAACTCTTTACTTTTGCTTAATATCACTTTCTGAGAAATTTAAACTAAAATAGTAAGATACAACATCATTTCCACCACCAAACTTAATCTTAATGTCTCCAGCTTCTCCGCCAGATGCACCAGTATGTAGTAGCAGAAAACCCCCTAGCAACTTTCATATGGCGGAAAATTTATTTAATCTGAGTCATCCAGTCCCTCAAATCCTTAGGATAAGTTGTTCCTCCCAAAGTTCTCAACCTAAATCATTCACGTTTCCAGGTGGTTCCTCAAAGCCCTCTGGTGCTCTTGAGAGAAACATGCAATTCAGTCTCTGGGTCAATTATGAGAAACATATCCTATATATTGATAGAGATATAATTAAAATAGCTCAGGCGGTGATGGGACCCACTGGCTTTATTGACTTCCAACCTATAAGGGGTATTTCAACTTATGCTTCACCTGTGAAGCAGACACTACAACTGTGGGACTGTGTCCCTGGAATTACAGGACCTCCCTCTCTCAACCACTTGCATTCAGCTTAGTCAGACTCCACTATGGTGTTTCATCTTTATAGTCTTATCACCCACATTCCCCCCTAATCTTTTCCACAGGGAGTTGATAGTTGGTTTTCAACCTACGGCTCTGACCATATCCTTCAATTGGTTACCAAATGGAGCCACACGTCATGCAGGGGCTTGGTCATTTGCCATTATACGCCCTAATATAGATTTATATCCCTATCATTTCCCTTGCGCCGTTATCACTTCTGCCCCCCACCATCCGTTCTGGGACCGCTTGGAGGGTGGGCAGGCTATATTTTTATACTTTTTTGAATTAAGTCACTTGAAATGCAAATGTCCCTCCCTTGCAGCTTCTTCAGGCTCCAAGACAACCTCCACCAGGAACAAACCCACTGCAACCCCACAACGTTTTCTGTCTGGGATAAAATCCTACCCCTTTCACCAAAGCCTGCTGCTGAAGAGGTTCCTGCACCAGCCAATCAGGAACTCTTCATTCCAGAAATAAAAAAACCCCAACTAATCAGGAAGAAGCTTTAACTATGATTTGATTTTTAAGCTTTAATCAATTTACTAACTAAGCATCAATCTTATGCAACGCCCCAATCCAGTTCAATCAGAAACCTTGGGGCTTATTGGCTAAAAAATTCTAAATCATGTGAATCTTTTATCCATTAAGTTTCCACCTCTAACTGTTTATGCACACCATATACAACGCCAAATTTTCCCCTCATTTTCTATGCCCCCAGACAAACGACACTCCATTCTGAATTGACCACCATCTTGCTGTTAAAAAAGCTGCCTCACCCAACTGTCATCGCCTCCAAAAAGCTGCTTCCAAGTCTGTGGTGATGCTTGCTTCAGCTATCTCAACTCCTGATATTTCATCTAGCTTAGCCCCTCTGGGTAATCGTGACCTTTTTAATTTTTAAAAACAATTATGAAATCTGAACGATGAAGTGGTAGCGTGGAATCCAAATTCCATTATCACCTGAACCTTTACTACCACCTTTTACAAGACAACGCCCACATAAAGCTGAAGAAGCTCTTGCAATCTATATTAGCCGCCTTATACATGCAAGCCTATTAAACAATCTATGGCATTGGGTATAATAAATGCATACTACATATTCCCTACGCCCTTTCTCTCCGCTTTTCCCATACCTTGCTCTGGTATGAGGAAAACACCTCCAAGGATAAGCCCCCCAATCCACATTCCTCTTATGTCATGGATATATAAACAGATCTCTGTTATTACTGGTTGGTTAATTGTGTTTTGTATTTTTTTGATCCGCTCATTTTAGGAAATTTGGTTTGTTTATTAAGTTTTCTTTATTTTTCTCTCTTTGAGCAATTGGTATGTCTGTCCCTGGTTAGCTTGCTCAATAAACAATATATCATTTAAAAACTGTTGTTTGAAACCCCTTTAGATTATTTTGTAATAGCAATTGTGCCAATCTTTAAATTTTATTAAATTTTTTAATTTATTGCAGGGAAGGCCGACCATGGGATGGACACTTCCGAATATGACTCAGGAAAGACAAACTTAGTACCAGGGGAGGCACCCCAGAGAAGCGATGCTATCTCTTGTTGCCAGCGGGAACGCCACTTATGGGGAGGGGAGGGAACGTGTGAAAAAGCCGTAGCCACTATTGAGCACGTGTGAAGGAAGGGGTCTGATTTGATGAACCAGTTTGGGAACCAGGAGGAGACCAGCTGTCAGCGACATAGTGGGAGGTATCCAAACATCCACACTTGAAAGTGGTCCACCAAATGAGACCGATATCTGTGGACAGCTTCTGGGAGGGTGGGGATGGAGCCAGCGATGGCATCCAAGACAATCGTGTGGATAGTCCACATGGCGATTGCAACCACCAGAGCACGGAGGGAGGGTGGAAGGGGGAGGCCATTGATGAAGCAAACATATCTCTTGACAGACTGAAGGGATGCGTTTGATCCTGGCCCAGCAGACGTTAAACTTCGCGCCATATCACTTTAGAGGTGGGGCACTTCTCCAGGCGTTGGAACAGCGTTCCATACTGGCCACACACGACACAGGATGATTGTAAAGCGTTAGAGCGCTCAGCTGTGTGATACACCTGCCTCAGGCAGCACCACACGTGGGAGCGGACTTGAGGCTGCAACAGAGGATGGTGTGCGTATTTCCAGATAGTCTTTTGGGTCTCAGTGGAATAAGGGATGTCCATCATGTCCAGGTAGTCCACCCTGGATAGGACATGGGGTCGAATGGGGATCACGCCATCATGAATGGGTAGCCCCTGTACCTCTTGTGTGAACTGAGGAGAGGGGCGGCCTCTTTGGCTTGTATGTCCGCTAATACAAATTCTCCACTCTGCGCTTCGCATGGAGAGTAGGATTCGTTTGTAGTGGGTTTTAGTCCCGTGAGGACCTGTGGCTGATGTGTGTGATGCGAGGTATTTCATCAGGGAGTGGGGGTTTAGTGGATTGTTGAGGCCCAAGGCTTGGGAGAAGTTGGAGTGGGCCGCGCGGGACCAGTTTTGGGATGGGAGTGTAGGAGCGGTGACGGCTGCGATCCAGGTGCCCAGGATCTTGGCAGCATGGGCTTTGATGTCAAGCAGGCCCATGCCATCTTGATGAGGGACAAACATGACCTCTAGCCATACTGGTGGAGGGCGGCCTGACCAAAGCCATCCTTGCAGCAAAGCATACAGGGATTTGAAGAAGCTTGGGGAGAAGGGGATGGCGTGGGCTCCGAACCAGACTTTGGATAGGAGCATAGAGTTGTCAAGAACAACCCTGCCAGTGAGGGTAGTAGGGTGGGCTCTGAGAGAGGCGATTCGCTTCGTCATGTTGTCCAGTATACGGCATTCCATTACTGCTGACGCATATCCGCCTGCCTCCATCCACACGCCTAGATGGCGCACCGGTCCTATGGTAGGACGTGGCACGAAGGGGAGCACCGTGGAGCGGTGTGTGTTGAGTTAGTAAGGCGTGGACGTGGGCGAGCAGATGGGCCGGATTGGGAACTAATTGCCGGGGCCCAGCAGTTCTGAAACTGACCAAGGAGGATGATTTTGGTTTTATAGGCGTTCAGTGCCGCGTTGCTTACCCAGGAATATTCCTGGATGAGGGCTTCAAGCGCGCGTGCATCTTTGTTATTAGACACCCCCACCACGCAATCATCTGCAATTGCCATCATCTTGACTGGGGTTTGGCCTGGCACATGGACCCCAGTGAGTTGGGCATTCACATTTCGCAGTAGTGGGTCAAGGCTGAAGTTGTATAAGAGTGGACTGAGGGGGTCCCCTTGTCGCAAGCCCCTTTGAGGGTGGACTACTTCCGTTAGGAAGCCTGGGCCATGCACTGCCATTGTCGCAGATTCCGTGAGCAGCATTACCCAGTTTATGAAGCGGGGGGTAGGCGGAATTGATGGAGGCAGGCCCTTAGGTATTCCCAGTTTACTCTATCGTAGGCCTTTTGTTGGTCCAAGAATACCAGTGCCCCAGAGGCTGTGGACTGACATGCATTAGCCACGGAGTGCACGTTATCCCAAATCGACCTTCTGGGGATGAAACCGAATTGTTCTGGGGAGATGGTGGCAGATGCTACAGTCCCTAAACGGTTAGCCATGATTTTTGTTAAAATTTTGGTGTCTGTGTTTGTTAGAGAAATGGGGCGTCAGTTGGCTAAGTCAAGCTTATCCCCTTTCTTGAAGAGTGTGACAGTAAAGGCCTCATGTCCTCCTGGTAGGAGGCGCGTTTCCAACAGGCTTTGGTTAAGTGAGGCTAGCAGCAATGGGGATATATATTTGAAATATTTTTTGTAGAACTCATATGGAATGCCATCTGGGCCTGGGCATTTTTGGTTTGGCGCACCATGAATGGCTGTCCATAATTCATTCGGAGTAATCAAATTCATTATTTCTGGGTATCAAAAAACTTTACAGATATGAGCTCGGTCAAGAAATTCCGCCATTTCAGCTGGCTGAATTGGTTCAGCTCAGTATAACTCGGAGTAATATTTTTGCATTTTGATTGCCACTTCAGCCGGTGTGTCTGCAATAGAATTATCTGATCTTTGCACCTGTGTGCAGGCCACGCTCTGGTGTGGTTTGAAAAAACTTTCAAAGAAGTATGTGGTGCACTTGTCACCTTTAGTGATGCATGTGGCCCTGTATTGGACACAAACCCGATGTTTGTGTTGCCTTTTGAGTGCATTGAGTTGGGCGGCTGCCTTCGCCCACTTCTGGCCCCATGCAGGGCTATATCCTGTGGCTGGAATGTTGGACTCCAAGTGGGCCAATTCCGCCAGAGCATGCGAGATAACCGCCAATGTGGCTCATGAGCGTCTGGAGGAGAGATGGCGATAGTGGTGGATGGTGTCCTCTTTGAAAGTTGCCCATGTGTAAAATGGGGTCCACGCAAAACGGTGCAACAAACAATTTTGGCAAAGTTGCCTCTTCCACCCACATGGAAAATCCTGGTGATGCGAGTTTGGGGGGGCGGATTTTGCACCAATGTGGGGCCTTTGCAACTGTGACAGGTATGTGGTAGGTTATTGAGACCAGTTGGTGGTCGGAGAATTCCATTTTCATCGTTTTGAAGTGGGAGATGTGGGGTTGGAATTTCGCCAGCATTAGAATAAGGTCGATGCGGGTCATGGACCTTAATTGGCCATTGTGGACATGGGGACGCGTCATGTTTTCGAGCAGTGGGGCATGTCGCAGCAGCACATCCATTAACCCAAGGGTGGCTTTTAGAACGCGTAGTTCTACATGACCCTGTGGGGCGTGGGGTGAGGGAGGCCACCGGTCTGTTAGTGAGGTTAGCCAACAGTTCATGTCGCCAACTAGGAAAGAATCAGGGGGTAGCGGGAGGGATTTGACCAATGAGAAAAATTCCTGACGCTTGTGTGCACCATTTGGGGCATAGATGTTGACAATTGCGTGTGCAACGTCAGCCCATGAGAAGGTGACGACAAGAACTCGGCCATTTAGGAATGTTTCTGAGGATGTGAATTTGAAAAAATTATTTTTCTGAATTAGCACCCCACAGTGCTTCAACCAAAAGAATAGGGATGGGAGGAGAATTGTTTTCCAAGCTTCCTCAGAACCTCGTGAACAGTGGGACTCATGGATGGCCAGGATATCCATGGGTAAATTGTGTTGTAAAAAACTCAGTTTCCTAGCCCGGGATGGGGAGGCCTTGAGTCCGGCAATATTCAACGTCCCTAGAGTGAAGGTTTCCCCCATCGCACCTTAGGTGCAAGGGGGTGGGCCCCCAGGCCACGAGCCTCTTCAAGGTCCCCACGGGCTTTCACAGCAGCATGGGTGTTAGCAGCAACACTATTGGGGTTTTTGTTAATTTTTGTGGAAAGAGTCGCGTTGGCTTTGGCCTTCACTTTTGTTTTCCCAACATTAGACGAATTTTTTGTGGTGCGGATGAACTCTAAGCACCATCGAGTGGGTCAAAAAAAAATTTTCAGTTGGGATAGGTGCCAAGTCAGTTTCAACTGGAGCTTGGGTGCAGCGATTGGGTATGATCAAATCTCCCATCAGATCCTCAGATTACTTGGCCCACTCAGCATAGGCTTCCCAATCTGATTTGATGATGGATTCCTGAGTTGCTTCCACCACAAAGGTCTCCATGTCCTCCTGGCATTGTGAGTGTGGGATGGCGGTGGCTTTGGCCACTTCCTTGGCCGCGGCCCTATGGGCCTGCTTGGCCTTCTTCTGCTCCTGTGGGGAGATGGGCTTTACCAATAGGTAGCAGCCTTATGCTCCTCACGGGAAAGCCTCCTTGGTGCTTGTGGTTGGTTCGTAGTGTGCCTCTCCGCTGGCCATGGCCGCTGAGGGGTGCTCTTGGAATGTGACGCCCTCCTTGATGGGGCATGCATGCGCCTTATGGCCAAACGCATCACAGTGGGTGCAAATGGGGGGCTTGCTGTCCACAGTTACCCAGAATAGGTGGGTGGTATGCCCTGTGATATCAATAAAAGTGGAGTGCAGGATCTGGGTTAGGTCCTTTGCGATCTCCTCAGTTGGGGTCATAACTGCGATGGCTTTGTCAGTGCACAGGTGTGGCATCAGCATGAAGCGTTGCATTTTGAAAGATTGTATTTCGCCATATATGGCGAGACCATCTTTCAGGTGTTGCTCCAAAATGTCACGTTTTACCATAGTAGGCAAAAAGTCAAACGTGAGGAAAATTTGGTTTGATTTTGTCCATCTGGTGCATTTGGTTTCGACGACCCATTGCCCTTTGGGGAGCTCAACCACTATGCACACCGCTACAGCCTCGTCTGCTGCTATTTTGTTTTTGAAACCTAGGTCCAGCCAACCATGCAACATGGAGTGAGGTGCAACATATACCATGGTCGGGAAAATTTTGTGTACATCTTCACAAAATTTTTTTTCCCATAAGGCCGTTCTTTGGATGTCCAGATACACACAGACTCCAAATTTCACCGACAAAAGTGGCTGGGAGTGTGGCGTGTTGATGTACTGGTTGCATCGAGCTTGCCATGTGAGTATCTCCGGGGAAATTGTGACCGCCAGTTTTTTGAGATTTTTGTCTATTCCACTGGATTCTCCGGGGAGTTTTCAAATGTTGGAGGCCGCGGGCCTTCCGCCTGCTCCTCTTACCTTGCTTGCCCAACTGCTCCCTGACATGGGCGCAGACTAATCTCCTCTGTGAGATTATCAAACTAGATTTAGTCTTGAATTGAATAGGTTGCAAAAGTGTTTGCAACGAGAAAAAAAAAGTGCAATTGTGCCAATCTTGGACTTAGCTGTTTGTCTAAGCCCACCAACCCCTATCCAACCCTAAAACTAGCACTCTTCTAATGGTAGGTTGTTGATATATTTTCTTTCCTAGGTCTCTTAAAATCTTATATAAAAACTCTCGTTTTAAGTTCTTTTATTATCTTAGATTAGAGGCTTCTATTTTTATGAAATTGGTAAGTTCATGTAAGAGGCTCATTTATAACTCCAACTGAATGAAGACTGATGGATGAAACGTCCCTTTAATAGATAAAATAGGTAGTTGCAACATCACAATGAACACAACATTCTTTCTACCCCAAACATTCACTGGAGACACAAGACCCCCTTTCCATTTCTCATGATTCAGCGTTCATAAGTGGGCACCGCTGAGTAGTCTGTGCCTATTATTGGGGTTGCTGAGGCATCCACACTCACAGGCCAGTTTTCCCTTGACACGCAAATACCCTAACTTGTAGAACCTATTTCAGCATTGATTTTATAACATCCTTTCATGTTTCTACATCTTTGATACAAATTTTCTGATTGTAGATGCCTTGCTAAATATGGCAAAGTTTCGCTTGTAAATCTAAAACTTAGATCCTAGATTATGGACAAGGTTTTAGTGATGGATATTATCAGAGAGTAACCTCTTGGAAATTATCTCTGATTTTGGTTCACAATTTGGTTTCCATGTTAAGGAAACTTTTCTATAGTTTAAGTTTTAAATCTAAATCCTCAACCTTTCACTCATAGTATGATGGTCAAAAAGAGAGATTGTAAAAAGTCATTAGGACATTATATGTTGTTATTTCACGCTCATCAAGACATTTATTAGACTAGTTACATTTGGATCAATTAATATAATAATAATGTCCACTCTTAGATAACGTTCCTTTATTTTATGCAACCATGGTCAACATCCTTGAATTGAAAATTAGAAGATAGTATTAATCTTGCAGTGGACGAATTAACGAGTAAAGAGAGCCAATATATAGATTTATAAACTTACAATCACTGATGCCATGTATGAAACGAAGGTTAAAGAGGATGTGCAAAGAATAGCGAACCTTGATAAAAATTAGGAATTATGGTATATATCACTGTAAAACAATATGAAGTCCCAGTGCAAAGTTAAATATTGGGGCCTCAGGCATTGATGCCATATTCTTTTATCAACTTACTATATATTTTGTTAGTGACCATTCCAGTTGTCTCCTTAAAGATAGGTGAGTTAGGTCTTAACCCAAACCCTGTTGGTTTGCGGTTACAAAAAATCCACCCATCAGGACTTGTATGATAATGGCATGTAAGGAGTAATGTCCAAGTTGGTTATGAAAACGAGCCAAAAAGGTACAAAACTAGGTAACCTAGCTCAATGTTGGTGAATTTGGGTAAATTACATGTGGTAGAACTACTTAAGATTGCTTTTCTTCTACATAAGAATACTTCTTAATAGGTAGGGCTAAAAATGGTTCTTATTAGGAGTTAGAAGTAGGGCCTGAACAAGATACAAGACAATATACAATAATACACTGGACAGGGGTTATTGCAATATCAATACTAAGTTCCAAATAATCATGCTGAAGGTTTAAAAGACAAGAAATATCATAATTTAAAAAACTTATGTTAGCACAAGATATCTCACAGCTAACCATGCTTATTTATATTTACAACTTTTTAGTTGAAAAACCAAGTGGATAATCCCAATTAATTCATGATTTACTATAAAATTGAATTTATTAATATATAATCTAAACATACTTTAAAAACTTTGATATAAAATAAGCATTAAACGCTTCTCTGAAATTTTGGGGCCATTAAACTTCCATAAAAATGTGCCCTGAACAAAATGCAATCCATCCATAAATCTGAAGAATTGTTCATATCTTAAAAATTAGAAAATCATCATTATAAAACCAGATGATTTGATTCATCTGCCTTTGAGTCCAAATTTACTGAGTTTAATCAGTCTGTTGTGTTAAAACCTATATGTAACTACTAGGAAGACTAAGGGATTGTTCATGTCAGTTTGATATGATCCCCTACAAGGTTCTTCTCCTAGTGTTCAATTAAATTATCTGCTCAAAACTTAACAAAAATTTTGGCTTCAATGCGCTTTTCTCCAGTGAATAGTCTTTCTATTTCACTGAAAATGACTCTTCCCTCTGGTCATCTTATTTATTATTACTTATTACACTTCATGTTAATCTATAAGGGATAATATTATTCAAAGAAAACGCTACATCTTAATTGATGCGGCAAGAGAGAATATCTCTCTGTGAACTCAAGAGAGTACATGGGATTTATCATAAATTGAATATCCTTGTGGCAACTAGATTTTATAAGTTTTTCAGACACTTTTACAACATCTTAAGTGGCCCTTTATCTGTCTTGGTAACATTTTTAGATGACAAATTTCACATGGAAGTTTTTAGTGTAAATACACTTGTGACCCTTCTTCTAACTCTGATATTCCCCTGTTGACCTCTGTCCACATGATCCTTGTGCTGTATGATTAACCTTTCCAAGTTCTCTTTTAGTTCTTGATACAATTTTCTCATTCAAAAAAAGGTATTGAGCTTCGAGGGAATGAGCTATCTTGTCTTGTATTGGCTCCATCTGGGTTGCATTCATGATTTTCCATAAAAAGGCGTTATCTTGAATGTAATGCGATAGGAGATGTTAAAGCTAAACTGAGCTTGTGAGATGAACTTGATCCAATTAACCTTTCAGAAGTTAAAATAATCTCTCAGGTATTTTCAAAGACCTAGTTGACTCTTTTGTTTTTCCATCTATCTAGGGTTGGAATGAAGTCGCCAGTCTTAACTTAATCCAATTTACTATGCGGTTTTCTCCAAAACTTAAAAGGTATACTGAGATCCACAGTATTTGGTAATATCTCCAGGATAACATTAGTAAGAAGTCGCTTCTAAGGAGAGTTTGGCCAGCTCTTCTTCTGAGGACAATCCTGGACAAGGAATAAATTCCGCAGCCTCAGTCAAATGGAATTTTATTACCCATACTGTGGTAACTCTAGTCTCTGGGGAAGGTTAACATTAAACTCCATGGATGTAATCTTCTATAGAACTTAAGGGATATGAAGAGGCTAGAGTTTTCCATAGGGCTTATGTATGAATACTTTATTTTGTGAGAATTGTTAATATGCCTGGATTTACTTCTTGATGCTGTAGGCTATACCTGGCTACCAGTATACAAATTAAAACCTTTAAAGTTTTTTCTATCTCCTTCATCTTCAGCTGCAGGAAGGACATGATAGTACCATATCTCTTGTTGCATGTTATGATCTGGTACTTCATTAGGCATCATGCAAATATAATGCTTTATCCATCACTGCGAGAATGATAAAGGCCTGTAATAAAATCTTAATCTACTTCTTCATGGTAATGAAAATCCTTCTTCTGTACAGCTTTTAATAGGCTTTCTATATGAGATTTTACATTTTGAGTTGCCAAGAAGAAAAGTAAATACAAACTGGCTTAATAATTGGGCGTTTGATAAGTGCTTGGTACCCGCAAGTTTCTTCAGCATGATCCATATGTTGACTCAGTGCATATGGGCAATGGTGAATCTATAAGGTTGGTAATCAATGTAAAAATTATTTGGATAATTCCAGAGCCCAAGAATCTTTTCTTTGACATATTTTTTGGCTCTATGAAGAGTAAAAAAGAATTTGTGGTCCTACATTATAATTACTGAATGCAGACTACCATCCAGTTATCCATTTCAGCGTTATAAACTTTGACTATCGCCAGAAGCTCCCTGTCATAGATCTTGTAATTTCTCTCAGCTTCCTACATTTTCTGGAAAAAGAAGGCCACGTGGTGAATTCTCGTATCTTCCCAATCCTTAATCAGCACTGTTCCATACGCAAAATTCAAGGCATCTGATTTAATTAAGGACTCCTTGGTAGGATAAGTTCTTATTAGAACTACTGCAGTTGTAAAGGCCTTCTTGAGCGCATCAAAAGACACCTGGTTTTTGGTAGTCTATACAAAGGGGACATATTCAGATGTCAAGCTGGTAAGAGGTAAGGAAATTTTGAGAAGTATGAATTAACCACCTGCAGAAATTTTCTATTTACAAATTTTGGAGTTTAATACAGCATGTGGTCTGAGGCCAATCCAAAACAGTCGTCAACTTACTAGATGATATTACAAACCTGCCCTCCTTGGCTTTATATTATGAATTCAATCTCCTGACAAAAACATTTACATTTTTTAGTTTAGAATATATACTAGTACAAAAATGGTCAAACACAGCCTTTACTTGTGTGTGTGTGTATACATGTCCTGTAAGGAAAAATTATGTCATCTAGATATACAAAAACTGACTCAACCTACTTATAAAAGAACCTCTGTATTAATGTCTGTAGTGCAGCAGGTGCACTGCATAGGTCAGAAGAAATCATAAGTTATCTAAAGAGTCCAAATGGAGTTGATACTGTTAACTTACGCTCGTGCTCTACTGCAATTCTAACATGGTACTAAGCCTTTATTTAGTCCAGTTTGGTAAATAACAAATGGTTGTTATTCTGTCCATCATCTGCTCTTTAGAAGACATTGGACAACGATTCTTGACTATAATGAAGTTTGGGCTTGTTAAGTTATGCATAAAGTTCAAATTGTTTTTTTGAAAAAGGATGGTAAAGATAAACACGAAGATGTGAAGCTCCTCGTGAACACATTTTCCACATTTTCTTATGGTATTGTTTCAGTATGAGCTTTGATGGCATTTTTATGAAAACTTTCATTAATTGGATGTCTCTTCGGGAAGGTCCTAATTCCTAGATCACAAACACATCATTTAAAAAGGTTGGCTGGACTATTCACTAACTTTAATTTTTATTTGGGGAAGGCTGACTAGGGGACTGACACTTCTGATAAGACACTAAACAACGAAATGAACTTAGCGAGAGGAGGGCACCCCAGAGAAGCAAAATCTATCCCCTGTTGCCAGCGGGAACGCCAAGAGAAGGAAGGGGTTACATGTGAAGGGGCTTGCGCCACTATTGAGCACGTATGTAGGAAAGGGTCTGAGATGAAGAACCAAACTGGGAACCAGGATGAGACCATCTGGTGTTGACGGGGTGGGAGGTACCTAAACATCCACGCTTGAAAGTGGTCCACAAGGTGCGACTGGAACTGGCGTAGAGTTTCCTGGAGGGTGAGAGTGGAGCCTGAGATAGCATCCAAGACAATCGTGTTGATAGTCCACATAGAAATTGCAACCACTAAGGCATGGAGGGAAGGCGGGAGAGGGGAAGCCGTAGACAAAGAAAATATGTCCTTAGACAGGCTGAAGGGCTGTGCCTGATCCTGGCGAATTAGACGCTGTACCGCATGCCATATCGCTTTTGATGTAGGGCACTCTTCCAGGAGGTGAACCAACGTTCCATACTTGCCGCACATGACACAAGATGAATGTAAAGAGTTAGAGCGCTCAGCAGTATGGTATACCTATCTCAAGCAGCGCCACACTTAGGATTAAAATGCAGCTGCAGAAGAGGGTGGTGGGCGTACTTCCATATGGCTTTCTGGGTATTTAGGGATTAGGGGATGTCCTCCATGTCAAGGTAGTCCACCCTGACTATGGAAGGGGACCTCATGGGTATTACTCCGTTCAGAATGGGCAGTCTGTGTACTTCCTGGGAGAACCAAAGAGTAGGGCGCCCCCTATGGGCGGTGTGCCCACAGATGTGAATTCTTCACTCAGCGCTCCACATGGAGAGGAGGATCCTTTTGAAGTGGGGTGACGTCCCATGTGGGCCCGCAGCAGAAGTATGTGTGGCGAGGTATTTTAACAGAGAGTGGGGGTGGGTAAAATTGCTGAGGCCCAGGGCATAGGAAAAGTTGGAGCAGGCCGCGCAGGACCAGTGCTGGGCTGAGATCGTAGGGTTGGTGACGGCAGCAATCCAGGTGCCAAGTATTTTGGCAGCATGGGCCTCTAAAGTTGAGCAGGTCCATACCACCACTATGGCGAGGGCCAAACATGACGTCCAGGCGAACCAGCGGTGGGCAGCCTAACAAAAGCCACCCTTGCAGAAGGGCATATATTGACTTGAAGAAGCAAGGGAAAAGCGATGGCGTGGTCCATAAACCAAACTTTAGAGAGGAGCATAAAGTTTTCCAGCAATACCCTGCCTGTAAGGGAGGTCTGGCGGGCTTTGAGGGAAGCTATGCGACTTGTAACGTTGTCTAGGATGCGGTTTTCCATCACCATTGAGGCGTACCCACCAGCCTCCAGCCACACCCCCAAATGGCGGACAGGGCCAATGGTGGGGCTTGGCACAAAGGGGGCACAAGCGGGACGGTGTGGGGTGGGCAGGGCAAGCAATTCCATGAGAAAGTTGATGAAGCAGGAAGGAAATGGGGTGCTGGGGACCAGCGGGCTTAATACTGACCAAGGAGAACAATTTCGGTTTTGGAGGCGTTAAGTGCATCGTTACTTACCCTAAAGTAAACCTGGATAGTAGCTTCAAGCACGCGTGAATCATGATTGTTAGACATCCCAATCACACAATCATCCGCAAACCCCAACATCTTGACCAGTGATTGGCCTTGCACATGGACACCAGGAAGGCGGGAATTCACATTTTGAAGAAGTGGGCAATGCTGAAGTTAAACAAGAGTGGGTAAGAGGATCCCATTGGCGTAGGCACCTTTGAAGGCGGACTACATCTATGAGGAAACCAGGGCCACGCACAGCCATCGTGGCAGATTTCTTTAGAAACATCACCCAATTAATGAAACGAAAGGGGAGGTGGAACTTGTGGAGGCAAGCTCCGAGTTAATCCCAATTGACTCTATCATAGGCCTTCTGCTGGTCCAAAAACACAAGTGCTCTAGAGGCCGTGGATTGACATACGTTGTCTATGGTATGAATGTTGTCCTAAATCGACTTATTGGGAATGATCCCAAATTGTTCAGGGGAGATGAGAGTAGAAGCAACTATCCTTATATGGTTAGCTATGATTTTAGCAAAAATTTTTGTCTCTGTGTTAGTGAGTGAAATGGGGAGCCAGTTGGGCAAGTCCAGCTTGTCCCCTTTCTTGTACAACGTTATCATGAAAGCCTCTTACCCTCTAGGTAGGAGGCGCATTTCCATAAGGCATTTTTTCAGAGAGCCAAGCAGCAAAGAGGAAAAGCTTTGACACACTTCTTATAGAACTCATAAGGGATGCCGTCTGGACCTAGCATTTCCTATATGGTGCACCATGAATGCCGGACCAGAGTTTGTACTGAGTAATCAAATTCATCAACTCCAGAAAAAGGGAAATGGTGCGGATATATGCACTATCTAAAGAATTGTCCACTTTGACTGACGGAACTGGATCAGAGTGATATAATTCAGAGTAATAATTTTGTATTTCAATTGATACTTTGGCCAGTGTATCCACGACGGAGTGGAATGCCTTTGCAACTGTGTGCAGGCCAAGCTCTGGCGTGGTGCAAAGAATTTTCGAAAAAAGAAAGTGGAACACATATTGCCTGCTGTAATATGCTTTGCTTTATACTAAACATAAACCTGAAGCTTGTGTTGTCTTACCAGTGCGTTTAGGTGAGTGGACATTTCTGCCCACTTGCAAACCCAAGCTGGGCTGTAGCCTGCAGTGGGGACATTTGACTCCAGGTGGTCCACTTCTGCCAGAATGCGCAAAATGACTGCCAAGGCAGCCCACGAGGGACAGGAGGAGAAGTGGTGGGCCTGGTGGTTTTTTTCAATTTGGAGTTTGACCAGGTGGAGATTGGGTCTGCACAAAATGGTTCAGTAAACTCTAGAGCCAAGGTGACAGTTTCCACCCATGAAAAAAAAACTTAGCGACACAATCTCAGTGGTGCAGAGTTTGCACCATTTTGGCGCCTGGGCCACTGGATTGGACAAACAGAAGGAAACTGATACCATTATGTGGTTGGATAAATCGATTTTCGTCATGGTAAAGTGGGAAGATTGTGATTAAAATTTCAACGGCGTGAGAATAAGGTCAATGTGGGCCATGGACCTTAACTGGCCGTTGTGCACATGGGGGCGAGACATGTTAGTGAGTAGAAGTGCATGATGTGGCAAAATATAAAGCCCTAGGGTGTCTTTGAGAATGCGAAGTTTAACATGCCCCTGTGGGGGTGTAGGCGATGAGGGCCAGCGGTCTGTGGTTGGGTTCTTCCAGCAGTTCATGTCACCAACAACAAATGAGTTGGGGGTAGCGGAAGGAATTGACAGCTGAGAAGAATTCCCAATAATCTCGTGCACAGGTTGGGGCTTAAATGTTAATGACAGCGTGCACTTCATCATCCCATGAAAAGGTGACTACAAAGACGTGGCCATCTATGTATGATTTTAGATGAAATAAATTTATAACTATGGTTCAATCAAACAAGCACCCCACAGTGCATAGACCAAAAGGAAAGGGAAGGGAGGAGCATGGTTGCCCATGATTCCTCAGCACCGCGCGGACAGGGGGTTTCCTGAATGGCCAGGATGTCCACAGGTAAATTATTTTTCAAGAAAACTCAGTTTTCTAGCCTGGGACAGTGAAGCCTTAAATCCAGCGATGTTCAACGTCCCTAAGTAAAGGCTCCCCATCACACCTTAGGTGCGAGGGGAAGGGCACCCATACCCTTCAAACTTCTCATTCTCAGCACATCGCTACCTGTCAGCATGGGTATTCTGTGCTACAGAGTATGGTTTATTATGAGAAGCTTTAGCTGTGGGCTTCTCATTGGCTTTTGCCTTCTGCTTTTCCCCACTGTGGGATGATTTTTTGGCGTTGTTTGCACTTTCAGTGCATCATTGCATGAAGATGGAAAAATCAGAAGGAATATTGGTGAGTAATTCAGTCCCAATCAATGATTGGGAGAATTATTCGGGTGAAACCAACTCACCCATTGGGTTTTCAGCTTGGGTGGCACAATTGGCTTGGGCGTCCCAACCTGATTGGCGGAAGGATTCTTGAGTTGCTTCCACCACAAATGTATTGATGTCCTCCTGGAGCTGGGCTAGAAGGATCACGGATTTGGTCTTGGCTGCCTCCTTGGCCACCACCTTGCAGGCCTGCTTGGCCTTCTTACGCTCCTGTGGGGACACAGGTTTTACTTTAATGTAGCATCCCTGCACTCCCACGGGAAGGCTGCGTCAGTGTCTAGTGCCAGTACATAGTGGGCGTCTGCACCGCACATTGCATCCAAGATTATTTCAGTTTTAGTAATGCCCTCCTTGGCGGGGCAGGTATGGGCCTTGTGTCCAAAAGCGTGACAGAAAGTGAAGATAGGAGGCGTGCTATCCACGGTGACCCTGAATGGGCGGGAGTACTGCCCATTGATTTTTGTAAGAGCAGTATGTGGGATTTGGGTCAAATCTTCTGCTATCCCCACAGATGGGGTGGGAAAAGCAATCGCTTTGCCCATGCACAGGTCTGGCATGAGCGTAAAGCGCTGCATCTCAAAGGATTGGATTTACCCTTATTTGGCGATCCTAGCCTTCAGGTGGTCCTCCATCATGGTGCACTTGACTGTAGTAGGTAGGAAGTCAAAAGTTAAAAAAATTTGGTTCATTTTGGTCAAGCGGGTGCATTTCATTTCAACTACCTGTTGACTGTCCAGGAGGTCCACTACTACTTGCACTTTTGTGGCTTTGTCCGCCGCATCTTTATTTTTTGAATCCAAGATCTAGCTAACCATGAGGCATGGAGTGTGGTGCGACATACACCACGTTTGGGAAATGTGTATGTACATCTCCACAAAACTTCTCCCTAAGCGCCTTTTGTTGAATATACAGGAAGACACGCACTTCATATTCCACCAACAATAGTGGTGGGAGTGCGGCATATCGATGAACTGGTTGCTGCACGCTTGCCAGGACAAAATTTCTGGGGAAATGGTAACCGTCAGTATTTTACTATTAAATATATCTATTCCGCCAAATTTTCAGGGCGTTTACAAAACTTGGTTAATGTGGGGCCTACACCTGTGCCCTTAACTTTACTCACCCAACTGTTCCCTGACAATGGGTGCAAACTAATCTCCTTGATGAGATTATCAAAATTTACCTAGACTTGAATTGTATTTGTTGCAAAAGTGTTTGCAATGAGAGAGAAAAGTTTTGGACTCTTCATTAATATGTCATGATATAGTTTTTATGATCTCTGATAGTTCACCTTAATTTCTGATGTCTTTGTTGGATACCAAAATTATTGGACATGATGGGAGAATATTGACCAATTCATTCCCAACAAAGATTTGACGTCTAGGACCAAGAAGGGGTTAGGAAATCCCATAAATAAACATACAGGAAACTTGATAATTGGTAAGTCTCAATCTGATGCTAGAAAATTCCATTGGAACAATTAAAGCACAAAATACCCTGAGATGAAATCCTGCTTGGCTAAAATAAAAAGTTCATTGAGTGTTAGAGATCATTACAGTAGGTGGCATGAGGCAGTAAATTAGGACGTGCTTGAAAAAGAGTATGTTATAAGAATTTTTAATTATTGACCTAAGTGATACAAGTCTCATCCAATCTGGTGCATTCAACATACCTTTTCTCTTAACAAAAATTATGTATAAAGGCAATGTACAATCTGGATGCATCGCCTAACCAAAAAGCCTCCCATCTTGATTCCTCCCTCTATTAATTTTATTTAATCCTTTTCCTTGTGGGGTTTATGTTTCTAAATGTCACGTATAAAAACCCTATTCTATAATAAAGTAAAGTTTGACCACTACTTTTATATCTCTTTTTGGTATTTGACTTCGATAAGTCCAATTTTTTTGTAATTAACATAGGATGAACATTCTAGCTGATGGGATTCAAGCGTGACTTGGCACCCACAAAAAATAGAAATATCACTTGTTGTGAGCCTTAGATTTCTTCATATATTGAGTGTTGGTTTTCTTGAGCATAGCACCATTGAGCCACAAAAAAAGGCTCTACAAACTGTTGCTCATTACAGGGTCTCAGGCAACGCTTAACAATACTTGCACCTAATTGGATGAACCATGAAAGACAATTCAGTTGATATTGTAACCCGATGGGTGCACAACAGAAACAGTAAAGATGATCAAATGGTAGTCCTCTCATCACCACATTAGAAGAGCTACATGAAAGTCTAATGGACATCCCTGAATCTTGAACCTAACCTGGATTTCTAATGAGGGAGTTCTGACACTTAATTTGAAAAATTGATAAACCCAGGAGAAAGAGTCAGATGCAAAAGGTCATCCTCCGTGGACAGGACTCTCATGAACTTACATGAATCAATTGTTCTTTCAGAGAAATACAGTTCCAGTGTAACTATATTTTGCTACATCAAGTGATTTGTACATCTAAAGATTTATCTATTGTGCATTTATTAGAAGTACACAATGAGGAACTTCAAATAATTTTTACTTTTCAGGGGGCCTTATGGATGGCCTATGAACAGGTATATAATTTAGCATCTCAAAGTATAGGGGACATCTGCTAACTGATTAAGTAGAAAATTCCTATATAATACAATTCTATTTACAAATGAGAACCATTGATTCTAATGTTACCAATTATTTGGATAAAGCTATGGAGCTTATCAGAAAGGACATTACACAGTCAACCAAAAATAAATTGAAAGATTACTTGAATTTTAGCCTAATAGCTTTGAAGACAAGATATCAACGCCCATAGTGAAATTACAGATCAAGCTTCTAATAGCCGTCATAATGAAGATGGATAGATTAAGCTCCTCGAGTCCCAGATAGAGCAAGACTTATGACAAATTGATGAGCTTGGAGACCAACAAACCTATGAGATCTAATCAGTACCTCATGAATACTATTCCATATGACACGTGTTGTACAGGATCTGGTATCCTGAGCAACACAGGTGTCTACTCATTTCACTGCAGTGTGAATCAAAAGATTGGAGAGTGATATGAGAGGCAAATCACCTAGTTGAGATGACATCATTAATTTTAACGCTACTTCAATGATGCTGATCAACGCTAGAATACTCTCATAGAAGAGCTGAAAGCTAAGACTAACAAGCCTCCTCAGAGCACTGAATTACAACATCGAAGGAGAACTTTAATCAGCGCATTGAAGTATTAGAGGATGAGAACAAACTCTTGTAAAGTTATCACTCATTTTCTCATCAACAAATTTGTGGTCTGGACATCCATGGTAAGAACTTTAAGAATGCATTAGACGTTTCAAAAGAAGAATCAATCTGCTGGATATCGCATCAAGACATACTCTAAAGGAGAATGAGCAATATTGCAATCCTCTTTAGGGCCAAAGATATTAACTTTTGCATCAGGTTAAACAGAGCAACACATGTATAAAAATTACTGAATAGAAACTCCCAGTGTACACATCGTCATAGGATTGGAAGCCACTACCTTTAAAACCTACCTTCAAGGACAAGTTTACACCTGGAGAAGGGAGTATTGCATTTTCTCTAGATCTATAAAGCCGTGTTGGAAGGTGCAACTGATTTATCAAAACGTTAAGCATAATACCTTGTTTACTCTGTATGGCTAAAGTGGTTATGATACCTCATATGGACGACTTGAACACTTGGAGTGAAGTGAAGGAAGCGCTCAACAATGAATCATTTCTAAGCAAAGATTAAGTATGAAGAAACAGGTCTTGATGAGAATTACGCCATGCCAAAATAAAACCCTACCCAAAATTTGCAGATCGCTTCTATATTGAGGCTCATTACTGATGACCTCAAAGGTGCTTACATTGGACAATGCTGTAGCTTCCGTTGTTGCTGGTTTAAATAGTTCTCAACACCAATCCATGCACGTCACATCTGTCAAACGAAGCTTCATTTTTTTCTTAGACATCAAATAAGCCCTTTCAGTGAGTTTGATATACACAAGCCAAAGACCTCCCAAAAGGCTTCACCTAAGACCTAGAGTATAATTGTGGAGGATTGAAGTCTAAGAAGGTGGAGAAGCCCAATAGTAACTACACAGAAAAAAACTACACCAAAGATATGTTTTTAAGAAGAACCCTGCCCTTGAAAGCAGGGAAAACTTGCGGTGAGCTTAGGGTCAGGTATCTTTAAAGACAACCAACCTAAAGTACCTGAAAGTGAAACTATTTCAATTGTCCATCTTTCAGTAATGAATGATTCTAGCAATGTTTAAAGGGGGTTTTGACATGTTATTATATTTTAGGTGCACCCACTGAGCTCACCATTCCTTGTATAGCTTTAACAAAAAAAATATTGATGATTCCCAAATTCCAGAGAATACTTACTTCAGTCAATTTATTGGGTGCCCCAGAACATATTATATAGCCTATGATGTTGATCAATACCATGCCCTGTTGATCTGACCTATCTCAAGTGTGCACAGCTCAATGGAGATTGAGAAAAATCCTGAGACTGTTAAATCTCAATAAAACATTCCACCTTAAAGAGATGTTAGTAATCCCGCTAAAGTTTAGAGGAACCATTACTAAAGTCGAAGTGTTAATTTAGAAGGTCAGAATAATGACTATATTTGATTTTGATCCCAAATCAACGTTGTTTCATCCCATCTCATCAAGAAGATCAAACTCACCCTCAACCCCAAGTATACTCAGGAGTACAGCACTATAAGTCTATACAACACCAAGGCGATAGATGCATATTCATATCTGTCAATTTGAGTTTCTATATTAGTTTTCTCAGCTCCTGCAGTTGCCTTGTACAATAGACAGTATTATATACTTATTGAGAGTTCTTTATGATTGAGTATTAAGGATTCATCAATCTAAAAGAAAATTATTTATCACCCCTTAATTATGAAGTCCTTTTTGTACTGGATAATAAATACTCCAGAAATAAGGAATGCTTTTGTCTGGTTAAGTACCATAATTCCTCTTTGTCTTTGCGATAATCTACTTCTAAAATAAATATTAAAAGCTCTTTACTCATTAGATGTAGCATAAAGGATACCATTTTATGATACTAAGATGGTAAATAATAACCTGCTGAACAAAGTGTTGTTTCTACAACATAACCCAGAGTACACCCCAAAAAGCTTTTCTTTCCACTCAACATCAATTTTGAGTATTTTTTAAAACATGTCGATTTTCCACCACCGCCTCACTGCACCAATTTCCAAATTTTGTCCTCGGATCCACCATCTGCTGCCCCAGTATGGGGCAGTTATTCAGCACCTGGTAGCATTTACCACCCAGCAGGTAAATGTGTGTGAACTGGCTCATCCAGTCCACCAAATATATCCAGCTATGTCCCTCCAAGGGACCTAGCACTGCACCTCACATGAGTCCATCCAACCCTCCCCCACCCCCTAGCCCTACCCCAATTAAATATTCACTTTTGCCTCTGCATCAAGTATGGGCATCTCTTTCAGTACACCAACAAAGTGATAATTTAGCTGGCAATGGCCACCTTTGCACCAGCAGAGTTTATAAACTTCCTCCCTTACAAGGGCTACTTCAATATTGGATTCCTTACTGAAGAGGATGTGGACGCTGCAGCAGCAACTTGCTTAATTTATTAAAAACACCCATTACCACCACCTGTACCCACCTCCCTAATGATACCACACTCACAGTGACCTTTGTGAATCTCCCCTCACACCATCTCCCTTAAACAATCTATAAGGAGTTGATGTCTGGGCTGTCCACTTATGGCACAGACCCCATCCTCTAATTTATTGTCCCAAGTGATGCTGAGAGACTAATAGCACCTCAGGCAATGGCCACCATTACCCCCCACCAGCTAAACATGGTCAACACATCCCACTGCATGCCTATATCCCATCTGCACCTGATCATTTCTTTTAGGCCTGCATCAACATTGGTTACACAATTTGTCCCCTCTGCTATGATTGGACCATATTAAAAATTATGTCAATATTTCACTCCCTGCAAAAATGGCCAACTCAACCCATGAGGTCATACCAACAGCTTTTTGTGTAGAGATTTTGGCTGCCCCCACCCCCACAAGCTCTGCTCTCAAACAGAAGCAAAATCTAGCCCTCAAACCCAAGCTGACCAATTCACACCCATGCCAACCAATCAGGGCTGGCTTTGATTATTGTTAATCAAAAATCCTCCACCTTAAACCTTACCCAACCACATCCACTTATCACCAAATCAATATATGTTAACCAAGATCCTTGGGACTTATTGGATGAAGTGAACGAATCTGGTGAAATTGTCCATCCTCAGCTAAACCTATTGATCAAGAACATTTTATGAATTCAGAATTTGATGCCCCATTCCTGCCCAAACAATATGTCCCCAAACCCGATGCTATCCGTTTATAAAAGTGACCACCAGCTTGCCAAGACTATGGTGGCCTCACCCAAATTCCCGCATCCTCACAAAGCTGTGGCAAAATCTATCTCTGAATTTAAAGAAGGGCTGCACGTCCCCTTGTTCCACTCCAATTTTCCTTTTACCGCAAAAGAGGAAATCCAACGCCTCTATGAAACTGCCACAAAGCTTTCAAATTTGTCGTTACTCTGGCAGAATTTCTCCTCACCCACACATGTCACCAGAGCAAACATTGCAAAATTAGCCCAACTTCCCGATGCCCACATCCAAGCTGAACATCATGTTGCCAAACTCATAGAATCCTTTATTCAGGCCCAAATTGACAATCCCAACAACTATCTATCTCACCTTGAGCCTCATCCTGAAGATGTCCCAACTCTCTTACTATCAGCATTGATCCACTTTTTTCAATGCTGATCCCAAAGATGAAGATTTCAATCTTCCTGATCCCCCTCCTCCTCTGCCATGGTGGGATAAGTGGCTCACCTCTGTGCCACCTGATAAGTGTTTTTTCGTTACTTTTGTGTTTCCTGATGCTCGTTTAGGGAAGTCAGTTAATGTTTTTTGGTTTAGTCTTTGAGGTTTCTGTTTCAGTATAGTCCATCCCCTGGTCAGCTTGCCTCAGTTAATAAAAAACCCAGAGTACACCCCAGAACTGGTTACTACATATCACTAGTGTCGATGGAGTCAGTAGATCTGTACCAAGTGTTCTACCAGGAATCCTGAATTCAGCTTATTAAAGGCCAATTGAGCTGTTACCTGTAAACCTGACTAATCAAGGTTAAATTTAAGAAACATCAAGAGGTTGGGAATGGTCAGTTATTCCCATTAATGAATTTGACAAGTAATATTTTCTGGTACTTACCTTGATTTTGGCCTATATGCTAATAATTTTATTTGTACCATAACTCAAAGTCCAAATATCTGGCAAGTTAAATTAGGAGGTACTTGAGAAGGTACATTAATTACTTGAATACTATCAAGATGTTTTCCTTATGTCAGATGTCGACTATGGTCATATGAAAGACTGAAAAGATAGTACTGATGTAGGGGACTCAACCCCAATATGATTGAAGCCATATAGGAAGTTGTAGGTAGAGGAGCAATGTATGAAGACTGAGCCTAAGAAACTATTGGTTGATGACTTATTTGTCCCCTATATAGTCCATGGTCTTCCCCACTGTTGCTCATAAAAAAGTAAAATGGTAGTCATAAAATAGTGATGGATTACAGGAAGCTAGATAGCCTCACAAATAAGGACATCTATACGATTTTATGAATTGACAATAATCTGACCTGACTCTTTGATTCAAATTAATTCTCCACAATGGACCTCGCCATTGGCTATTAGAAGATGGATCAAATGCCAGAGGACTAAATAAAATGCGCGTTGATATGCAAGAAAGGATTATTCCTACCTACCCAGATTTCCCAGGGATTATGCAATGCTTCTCCCTCGTTTTAATGGGCAATGGATCACACCATGCAATATCTTAAACTGAGCTTCATAATTGTCTACCTAGATGACATAGAGGTGTTATAAGAAAACTTTTACAATCATCTGTAACAACCCTAGTCAGTTTTTAATGACTACAAGAGAACCACACAAATTAAAGCCAGCAAAGTGTACCTTCTTTCATTAGAAATTGGGATTTTAAGGACGTGACATATCGCGGGAAGTAATTCAAGCCTTTTACTATAAGTTTGAAGCAACCTTCAAGATGCCTGAGCTGAAAAGCCTCATAGGTATACAGGTGATTTTAGAATGATGTGATATTCCATCAATTTTATCCGCATTTTGCTCACCAAGCTGGACCTGTTTTCATTCACTTTAAAAAACCCTCTTTTGTATGGGGAGTAGAGAAAAGAACTACTTTTGAGACCATGAAGCATTCATTAAAAAGATGACCAATTCTATGACATTTGGACTATGGGAAGACATTTATCTTATTTAAAAAGCCTTCAACTTACTTGTAGGATCCACACTCTTTCAACTGGATTATTAAGCCATTGACCAGCCAGTGTCTTATTATAGAAAAACTCTTTCAAAGGCTTAGAAATATTCCTGTTTCATGGAGAAATGTGCCTAGATGCTTTTCTTGAAATGAAACATTTCCAACGCTTCTTGTATGGTACAAAATCTACAGTTGATACAGACTACGCTTCCTTAAAGTGGCTGCAAAAGATTAAAGATCTGACAGGAAAACTAGCCTTCTGGGCTCTATTTATTTAGCACTATGACATGAACACTATCTATTAAGCTGAGACAAAATAACATGAACGTAGATGGACTGACACAATTGCCTCTGCTACACTTATACATTAGCGAAGCAAAAAGTTTACCTGAACTACTCATGAAGCCAGACTCTAAGATGAAGATAATACAGTCCATGAAATGTTGAAATGACATGCATTAAATAGTTAAGTTCTTAATGGATTCTTATACAAGAAACTTGGAACCAATTGGTTACCTTATTGCAACCTTAGTACGGGTATCAGTGATAATGGAAGCTCATAATACCTTAGGACATGGAGGAGCTAGAAAAACTTACAATGGATCAAGGACTACACTATTGGGAAGGAATACTGACTCTGCAGTGGAATCCTTGGACACTTGCATAGCTTGTAAAAAACCAAACGCCGCATAAGGCCAAGTACAAGTATCAACCAATGACCCCACATCAGCCATTTCATACCACCAGTTTAGTTTTCATAGGTTACTACCTGAATCCACAGGAGGAAATTGATACATCATTGTAGAGATTAATCATTTGATGAAGTAAGTCAAAGAAATCTTTATTCCTGTGCAGACCACTTAGGTTACCACTAACTTTTATACCAAGAAATATTTACTAGGCACGATTACTGCTGGTACTACTATGCAATAATGGGTAAAATTTAATTCTAAGCATTGTGAAAATCTTAGCTACGAGCATGAGAACTCAACAACTATTTTTAGCGTCCTACAACCCATCTAGCGGGTTTCCAGCATATGTGCTCACTGGTGCTAATGCTGGAAAACCTAATAAAGAGGATGACTGCATGGGGCTAGGGTCGGATGAGAGGACAGGGGCGGCTCTAGGCGTAACAATGGACGAGACTTTGATCATTAGAATAAGTTAAAGTTAAATAAAAAATATGTAATTATACCCTATTGAAGAAAGTACTTTATTAGATTAACATGCAATACTTTTTATAGGGTGCTTGGGGACAAGGTGCCTCAAGAATCGTCATGGCCCCATCCATTCAGGAACTCTATTGGTCTTCTGGATTGATCACCATTTTGAACCTTACTCAGCTCTCGCCGCCCTCGTGAAAAGATCAATGGAAACCCCAGTTCACATGACTCAAGGAATGGGGATGTAACAATTCCCCAAATTTGGAGTAATTTATAGAAATCCCCAAATTTGGTATATCTGCTAATAATATAGATTTAAATCCCATTCTCAAACTTATTGAGCCATTTGGGATTTATTCCCCTCAAATGGTGGTATTGATCCTCCTTTGAACAAGGCTTTCACCTAACCCAAGAAAATCCCAACACCATTTAACAACAGGAATGTAGAAAGGGTACATGGAACGTTAGTTTCAATATTATGCAGGATCTCTACTACCAATCCATTATACTAGGACCAATATCTCTCAAGTGTGTTGATGGCTTATAGGATAAGTTCCCATTTTATCATCAAAATGTTACCTCTCAAGACCTTATATGGAAGAGAACCTGGAATTTTGGCTCTATTAGCCTGCTAAGTTACCAGGGATAATATCAAAGAGTCTGAAAATGTGTTAACAAGATTAGCCCAGAAAGTCATAAAACTTCAATCAAAGGCTCTGACAAATCTAGCCAAACTGTTACAAGAAAAGGTCAAGCAGCAAATGCAACCAGTTGGACAATTATAAGTCTGATGTATTGATAAGAGTGGTTCAGAGGAAAAATAATTAAAATATCGGCCAAAAGACCCTGGTCAATACCTGGTGGAACCCCTCAAATTGGGGTAAAACTTTTAATGATAATTGGGCAAACAAAATGAATTTGGACAGTCAGATTGCACTGAATCATTGGCCAAATTTGGGGAGTTCATTGGAGGGTCCACTTCAGGAAACTTCCAATTTAACAAAGCCTACACTGTGGAGAATGGTTCCTAATATAGGGTCAGAGGGGGTCCAACAAAGTGCAAAAAATTTCCAGCCCACTGATTGGGTAAAATACAACAAAACCTTACCGCATGGTATTATCATACCTGCCATCCATTTGCCATCTCATCAAAGTGAAGTGAGCCTTCTAAGCTTTGATAGGTCAAAATTCTGTATTCACTAATTTGGAATTTAATAAGCAATCCAAACTTCAAGCCTCAACATTCTAATTAATAGTAACTGTTTTATAAAGAGGGTTCTCTTTTACCCCCGCACATTGACTAATAAAATCTATAAAATTCAACCTTTTTAGTATTTATTGGTTTTTTATTTTCTTATAAGTGGCGAGAAAAAAACCCCAAATTTAAATTGTTGGATTTAAGGTGAAAAAGCATCAGTGAGCATCTTCCACATCAAAAATCCAACACAACCCACCAACCACTATCTATCTTTGCGATTTTGGATTTTAGCCTTGTAAAATCACAACTGTATAGCACCCTATGGAGGGAAATATATTCCATCTGGTTTGGGACATACACTATAATCTACAAACACAGAAATAAATACTCATTCAAATCTTTAGAAACTGGAGTAACTATCAACTGCAAACATAGCCAAATATTACTTTAGTACCCCTTTCAATTTTTTCAGGGATGATGTCAGATATCAGAATATCAGACATGATGAGAAGAATATCGACCTGTTGACTCCCACAAGAAGATTGACGCCTAGACCCAATAAAGGGGTTAAATAAATCCCATAAAAAAGTCATACAGAAAAACAAATAGTTGGTAAGGCTCAATATACTAGTTAGAGAATTTAATCAGACCAATTTAGGCCCAAAATACGCTGAGATGAAATATTGCATGATCAAAATGTTGGATCCTTGAAATTTCAGGTGACCATTACACTAGGTGGCACATGAGGCAGTAAAATAAGATGTATTTTCAAAATGTTAGGAGTTAAGAATCTGTCCAATTATTAAACTAAGTGATATCAAGTCTAGTAAAATTTGTTGCATTCAGCATAAATTTTCTCCCTATAAAAATATTCTAAAAAGGCAAGGTACAATCTGGATGCATCATCTGACCAAGAGCCTCCCATCTGAATTTTATATCTATTGTTTGTCTCTTCAATACCTTATGGGGCTTATATTATTATATGTAAAGTACAAAAACCCCTAGTCCATACTAAAATAAAATCACACCATTACTTCTATCTCTTTTTTGTATGTGACTTCATTAATTCTTTTACCCATTCTTATCATAGGGTGGATGCACTAGCTAATGGGACCTAAGTGTGACTTGGCACTCACAAAAATAGAGCACTTTTTGTGAGTCTTAGAATGCTTCAAGTATTGACTGTCAAGCTTCTTGGGCACAGAACCATCGAATTACAAATAATGGAAGCTTTACAGTCTTTACTAGCTCCTGAACATTAGTTGAGTGTAGTATATATTCTAGACCCCATGATGGTGTGTAGTTTAACTGATACAAGCTTATCGCCCTGGTAGAAGTTGACAACCTAGATTTTTCAATTGATTTTCATTTAATATATTCTCACCATAAAATTTCTAAAACTAAGGGGAAGGTCATCTTGTTCATTATAAGAATATTAGGTCAAAATTGCATACCCCTTGTAACTTTGACTGGAGATCAACAGGCTAAAGTATAATATGTATCTTCAGCTAGTTTAACTATCACTTTCCTGAAGTTAATTTCCACAGTTGTTTGAGTAAACTAAAGTCCATGAAATTGGCCATTGCACCCATGTCCAACAGGATCAAGCTGATATCTCATGTTCTTTGTTTATCATTTGTGTCATATCATGGCTTTAAACTCAAAGAGTTCTTTATTGACCTTTATGGCACTAGTATTATGAGAACTGATGTTTTGGATGAGCAAGTATAAGATCTTTTGGACAGGTTGCAAACATATGTCCTTTGATCCGCAATAGTCAGCAACATTCTTAATAAACTTCTTTTGTTATATTCTGAAAAAGTAAAATCCTCCTCCATCTTTGGGAACTTATCTAAGTAGTTTCCCAGCTGTATGTCGTGGGCCTTGTCTAATCTGTCTAGAGATGCCATAATTTCCCTTTACTTTCTGGGCTAGTCGCTTAAAGTTGTTCCTCATCTATCAGGTCCCTTTTAAGATCATCAGAATTTCTGAAATTTTATGAAGCAACAAATACTCCCTTATCTTTGAAGGAATTTTTTATAAAATAATCAAACATGATTAAGAATTACCAATCCCCAATTGTTGTTTAAGAACCATAAACTGATATCAGTATACCAAATGGGGTATTCCACCTGATAGAGATTAAATAGCTGGCGAACATTTCATGCTTGTTGGGGTGAGCTGAACTACTTAAGTAATTCATGGTATAATAGGGTAATCCTGATGTAAATTAAGGTTCTTTAGGTTGGCTTCAGAAAACCAACAGAAATGTTCCCTGTTATTTTGTTCTGCTATATAGTTGACTTTTAACATATGTGGTGAATTAATCAGTTTCTGAATCAAGCTTAGTTTCTTCATAAGACAAGGTCATCATAATATACTGGTAATCATTGTTCAACGGAGGCATTGTGGAGATCTGCTTTGAATAATTTTATGTACTAGTCTGAGTGCAGGTGGTTCAACTTGTTAACCTTATTGCTCTCATGGGTGATGTGAGTATCACCAGGTAAAAGATATCACTAGTTAATGCAACCACCTCAAATACTTTTGTCAGGATGGTTGAAGCATATCCTAGAGCAACACAAATCTCCTAGACTTTTTGTTGTCATCAATTCAAGTATAGAAGCTAACATATTTTCAGGCTTTATCTAATGGTCACCATAAAAAGTAGTGAATTAAGATGTCCTTAAAGCTGAAACCAGTTAATTTTGTGGTTGCAGAAACTAAAACCATCAGGGCTTGTATGATATGAAAAGTAAAGAGTATTGCCTAGGTTGATTATAAAAATGAGTCAAGTAGAGATAAAAAACTAAATAATCAACACGCTGAATGGTACATTTGAGTATATATCACAGGTTCTATAAACATCTCAAGATGTCTTGTCTTCTACATAAAGAAGATTGCTTAAATTATAGTTCAGCAAAAGGTTCTAATTAGTAGGTGAAAATTGGGCCTTAAAAGAGTCAAGACAACATCCACCAAGTGTATACTTTACAGGAAAAATTTTAATATCATTACTAAGTTCCAAATGATCATTTTGAAGGTTTAGCATATTAAAATTTAATATTAGTCTAATGAGACTTATGTAAGCTTTTATTCTCTTGACTAACCATGGTTATCTTATTTGCAAATATTAAATTGTAAAAACAAGGAGAAACCTAATTAATTTGGAAATTTACAATATAATTGAATTAATTCAAATTAATTTTTATATTAATTTCTATTGGATTTTACACTGAAATTAAATTCAGGTTTTTTATAGACATCAAAACTATTATCTTTGAATTACTATCAACTTTTTAGAGAGCTCTTACTAATCAATAAGCATTAAACTTTAACTTATTAAGCTAATTACCTGATATGGGCTTAAGAATATTATATTTATTTTAAATTTGGAATATCTATGGGATGTGATATTGTATGTTTATGATGCAATTGGCGTGTCACTGATGTGGAAAGATCTTTATCATAGATGAATGATTATAAACGTCAATTCTTGTAAGAATACCTCTTATCAGACATGTTTTAATCATTGAAAGATTAAATCTTTCATTGCAGCACTCCTAGGAAATCAGAGTTTTTAAACAGAGGTGGATCATTATGGGTATAGGTCAAATAATGAAAATTATTGTACATAAAGAATTTTAAGAATTGGTATCAGATTTGAATAAAATACTTTTCAAAAATTTCTCAATTGAACTTTGTTGCCAAATATTGCACCACAATTTGGTCATCACTCCTCCTGAAACATGCCTAAAACAAAATCCAATCCATTCATTAAACTGAAACACCATTTAGATTATGAAAATAAAAAAAGAGTTATAAAAATGATTAAAAATGTAAGATTATAACTCATCCAACCTTTGAGGTCTGAATTTACAGATCTAAATCAAACCGTTATTTTGGACCTTGATACTCAGTCCAGTTGGACTGAGGAATTTTTCAGGATTTCAATACTAACTGATAATGAAAGGTCACAACTAAATGTGGTAAAAATTGTATGAGGTGATGGATGGTGCATGGATAAGTACCATAACTTTAAAACTTAGTTGATCCCAACATATCTAGGTTAAATTAGATTCACATTTATTTTAATACTAAATTTAACCCACTAATCTTAAACCATACTAGTATCTCCTTAGATTAGGAACGTTAACTGTATCTCCTATTTAAAGATATATTGATGAGTTGATAGAGTAAGAAGATCAAAATTTTATTTATTAATTAAAAAACCTTCTGCTAAAACATTCACAATCATGTTTATCTATTGCTAAACACTTATCATGTCTCATGACATGATCACTGGTTTTAATCAAAGTTAAAAAGAGGAAGTTACCCAGTTTAAGGGCAATAAGTTGGTGGCCCTTCCTGACCTCAAACATCTCTTGAATCAACTATGGGTAAGGGCAAACATTCAAGGCTGTTACCAGAAGTTTCATGATGAGGGTGCTAGCATTTTATCAATAGTTTAAGTTCAACAAGTTATAATATCAATAAAAACTAGTCATTTTGTTTAACATTATATTAAGGCAATGGACAGTTTATGTGATATAATATACTTTCTAAGTTAATATTTACATCCATTTCCAGGCCCAAGTTCATGCATATTCAAATTATATAACTACTGTCATGGAGCGTGTTGATGATTTTAATAAGACTGACTTGGAACTCCTAATGAGTTATCACTCAGAACCCAAGCTAGAATGCACCAAGCACAGTTGTCCAAATTGAAATGTTAAAAAGATTGAACCAACCATGAAGGCAAGCCAGGGGGTGCTTTTACCAGTGATCACCGCACTTCTTGATTTTAAAATAGCCTATTAGATCGAAATTTTGGGTTTTATCAAGTTTTTACTTAATAAGAGGTAAATTTAAAAAATGGAGCGTCACTTGTACCTATTTGGGACCGCTGCTTATAAGCTCATTGGGGAAAATGCATCATCTGCACAACTATTGACAGGAATAAATTTGAACCAAGCTGTTTGATTGGGTTCCTGGACCTAATTTTCAACTGACTTGGGTCCAGACTTCTTAGCCAAATTCGTTTTGATCTTATTGATTATTTTTATTTTTCTGTTGTGCGCATGAATTTGCTATGGCAGCAACGTTTTGGGCGGATGGCAGGTTGCGCTGAGGGCCAAGCCACATAAGGCTGGATCCAGTTGGTGGGGAAAGGGTTAATTAACCCCATACCTGTTGAGGCGGGTGTAACATTGACACAATGGCGGGATCTTGGAAGGTTTGTGGTTTTTTGCACAATTTTACCACCTCCTGGAAAACCCATCAAATGTTTTCCCTTAGCTCGGTGGAGGATAATGCTGGGAGAGGCACTGCAACTCTCAGGGGGTACTCCATGACCCACCTCTCATCCACCGCATGGGCCATATTGCTTTGGGTGGTGAGAGGCACAGGTGCCAGCCTCTGCCCCTTTTTTGAGCGGAACAAAAATTGCTCCCAATCCAAATAGAGTGGTTCCTGTCCAATACTTACAACTACCATCAAAAGTAGTATTTACTCATTGGTTAAAATGGGCTTAAAGCCACACTGAAATCACCTTGTCCCATACCCTCAATACTTGTAGCTATTTTTGCTAAACCAAATTCTTTGTTAGTAATCTCTAATACCTTATAAAAATTTATTAAAAATTGTAGCTGATGCTTTTCTAACCAGTCTAGCTGCGGTCATCCTCAGGGAGGTATCCAAAAAAAATGATCATTTTAAACTTCTGATTTGACTGCAGATACAATTCTTCCATTGGTGGACTCTGGACTACGTTTGATTAAAATTTACAGGGTCTAAAATGAGATCATCAGTTTGTCTTGAGCTCCCTTTAAAGTTTAACCAGGTCATCACTTTTGGTCTACTTGGCATTTTTTCCAATTATATAAACTTTACTTTGGCCCTTTAGTCATGTGGACCTACACAATGTCTTAATTTTATTATGTTAGTAAGTTTTCAAGAGAACCTGAGTTGGTATTACCCATAACTCTTTGGAACTATTATTTACAGACTCTCTCCTTACATCACTGGCGTTGTTATGAGATTGGCGGAATTGCTAAGATAAGCCATAAGGGTTTTTGCACAGGGTCAACCCACTGAGCAATTGGAACAGATGATATGAAGATTGTTGATCCCTCTGAATAAACTCAAACAAACAAATATAACAAAATGAAGTAATTCCCTCAAAACACTTCTTTTATTTAAAGCATTAATATCAGTGTATCCTTCCTTGTCCGCTTACTCTTTCTAACTAATCAAAATACTCTCCTCTCAATCTCCTCATCTCGCCAATATCCTAATGACTTTGGTCAGTACAGACACTTGTTTTTAGTTTAGTCATCTCACCATATTCTTATTTGTTCCAGCAGAGTTCATAAATCAATGAATTCACAATCGCCTTGTTTGAGGCTTTCTGCTCAATATTCATTGTACGTCAATATCTCATTATTCATCTTTTGTTGACATTACCTTATCACCTAATTTGGAGTCGATCCAATACCATTCAATTAACCCAATGTCTCCTCTTTGCTAGGCGCTCAGATGCTCAAAATTTATTATTCTTATCAGCGAATTCTATCCAATCTTCCATGACTATTTCGGCTTTATTGTCTAGTCATATCAGAATCTCTATATTAACCCTCTTGACTGGATAATAAAGCTCTTACTGTTTATATGGATGAAGGAACTTAACTGCACTCAATTTGATTATCTGACCACTCGTGGGATCCTTGATTGTATAGGTGTTGATGCCCATTTTCTCAATTACCTCGAATGGACCAATTCAGATGTTGCCAGCTTGTGTTTATGACCAAACCCATGCTAGTCATGAAACAAAACCATATCTCCATCTTAGAAACTTGTAACGGATCAGGAGGCACATGACCTGTACATTGCTTCAGATCAGGTGGCATTCAATCTGAACGTGGTCCTGAGCCAAAGAGCATCAAACTTGGGAAGGTTGGAGTTGAGAAAATTCGCCATCCTGAAGCTAAATTGCATACATGGAATGACGTTGGGCTTACACACAGCATGGATGGTGATCCAGTGGGATGAGGAATCTTTTCTAATGATGTATTGGGCGGTGCTCAAAAGAGCTTAGCCAAGGAGGAGCTTATTCCATACTAGCAGGGCACTATTTAGGGGAGGATGTCATAGCCCTGAAGGGCAGTTGTGTCTTCTACAAGAAAACGGAAAAATTGAATAAAGGGAATTTTGCGTGCTAATAGAAAATAATATTTATTAAAATTATTAAGAAGTTCAGACCAAAATCATGAGCTCAACCAGTGAGCTCAGTGTGGCTTTGGCGTCGTTCTCAGCCCTTTCCTGGTCCCAGACCTTGCTGTTGATGTGCAGCATCATGGGAACAGTGGTTCAAAAATAAATGCAATGGTGAGGCATGGCGGTCAAATTTGGGGGTGGCCTTCTGCAGGCCTGTCCCTAGTATGGTCAGTAACATGGCTCTTACTGCCCAATTCATTCGTTACATGTTGGCACGAACCCACCCATTACATTAGAATCAACTCAAATACATTTTAGTCAGCTTTGTGGGGGCCCAAGAAGAGGTTGTGGTTCCAGGAGGATAGGAATGGTATTGCCATGTTTTGATGGTGGTGATGGTGAGTTTCTCACTAACTTTTGTAATAAGAGGTGGTTCAAGTGTGTGGTGTGAGACCCATAAAGATGGAGAAATGCCAGGGAGGTTCTACATCTCCAAAAGGTCGAGCTGCTTTTCCCATGGGTCTTTTGGTTAAGACCCTCAAATGGTGTCACAGATTTGTTTTCCAGGCGTGGTTGGCTCAAGAAACGGGAGGGAGACCCCTTTCTCACTAAAGATTGTGAAAATTGTGGGAGCACTACCCTCAGATTTGGCTGGGTGGGTGCAAGAGTTGGTTGAGGAGCAAGGTCGCCTCCCAGGATCCATTGATGTGTGTGTCAATTGGATTGACTGGGCTGCCTGCCTGGATGAGGTGCAGGATGAATCGTGGTCAGCTTTGCTGATTATGTGTCAGGGCTGAAGATTGGTTGAGGAATATGGGAGGATTTTCATCCATTGGCAAAAGCAGCACAAGTCTCAGATTTGCAATCATCACAAATGTTCAGACAGGGGCTGCAAGCGGATATGTTAGCTTCCATGGCAGCTGTTAAGGTTCAGAGTTCGTTGGTGGAAGAAATTTTGTTGGCAGTGCAGGCGGAGAAACAATTGACATTGGCACATAACAGGTGGGAAGATTCTATGCCCCTGGGAAGAGGCCAGTCGCTTGCAGTGGCCAGCAGAGGTCAAGGAGGTTGGCAAGGATCACCCAGGAATTTTGGAAATATCCATGGGGGGTTCCTCTAGGGAATGGTGAGGAGTCGGGAAGAACAGGAGGTCAGGGTCCTGAGAAGAGTTATAGTCCTAGACCTTCCTTACTTGAGAATTTGCAATCTGAGAATGCCTAAAAACATTAAATCTACTTCTTTGCTTTACATAGGTTATTTAATCTAGTGGAGCTATACTCGCATGGTCAAACGGAGAAGGTGCTGGCCCTGATGGATACAGGGGCCGGAAAACTATGTGAAGTTCGCCTTAGCAGAACGTTTGAAGTTGAAGATGAAGAGGTGACCTGAGGTGGTGTTTGCCGATGTGTCAAGGAGAGCTCCATCATGGCGTTTAGAGCCCTTGGTAGTCATTTGACAGGATCCATTTTGGTCAAAAGAGGGTTTCTGTGCAATCAGAAATCTGGCCCATCCTGTGGTACTGGGGATATGATGGTGGCTTCATTTCCAGGCCCAGATTGATTTGCTGCATAAGATAATCACCTTGAAGCCTCAGATTGGGCCTTGGATGAGGTGGAAGATGGAGGTTTGGAGCAATGTCCCGAGTGGTTGCAGGAGCTTGGATGGGATGCAGGGGGTAGAGTTACCAGCCAAATATAGCGATTTTGTTAAAGTATTTAATCTTATTGGAGAAACGCCTTTTTCTCCTATAGGATCTTTTGCGTTTTCATTCCAGTTCAAGGAGGGAACGGAGCTTCCCAGGGGGTGCCCAGTATATGCTCTTAATGAACGGGCCAGGGAAGTGTTGGAGGGCCATGTGAAATCAATGTTGGACAAAAATTTAATCAAGCCCTCTATGTCTCTGGTTGTGTCTCCCGTATTACTGGTGCCAAAAGCAAGTGGAAGTGATGCCCATGCGTGGATTTCTGACGTCTGAACATGGTCACTGAGACTGATCTGTATTTGATGCCCTTGTTGGAGGATATTCTTCCAATAATTTCTGGATGCATGGTGTTTACAAAACTTGACCTCACGGACGCATTTAATCAGGTTCTGGTGATACCAGAGCACCAGCAATACACAGTGTTTAAGTGCCACCTGGGGGTGTATCAGTATTGTGTGATGCCATTCAGGTTAAGGAATGCTCTGGTGGTGTTCCATCCAGAATGATCGACCATGTCCTTGGGGGAATGATTGGTCAACGCTGTGCTGCCTATATGGATGATATCTTAGTATTTATGCGGTCCCAGGAGGATCATGCCTGAGATGTCCAGGAATTTCTGGGGCAATTGGCTGGATGGGTTTGAGATTGAAGCCTTCCAAGTGCTAATTCAACTGAAGTTTGGTAATGTTCCTAGGCAACGTTGTTTTCCAGAATGGATTGGGAGTATTTACAGATAATTTGCATACGGTATGGGCATGGAAGGCTCCTACAGATCAGACAAGTGGTACAGAGTTTTTTGGGAACATTGAACTTCCTTCGTCAGTTTGAGAAGAATCTTTCCCAAATGGCCATACCTCTCGCGCGTCTAACACAGGACGTCCCATTCATATGGGAAAGGGAAGAAGAACAGGCATTTGAGTTACTGAAGAGTAAGTTACTTACTGCACCTGTACTGGCCCATCCAGACCCCAGGTTTCAAGACTGAGCTCCCAAGGCCCAGTCTGTCACCGGCCCTATACCGCTCACCCCCATATGTGGCTGTACCAACTCTGAATGGTTTTGTCCAAATGGATGGCCTTGCTGGGCACACCATGCTGAGGTGCAGTACACTGGCCTCTGTCGCCTTGGACCCCGGGCAGAGGTGCCCCAAAATCTCTTTCTACTCACAGGGTCAACAAGCCGAGGTGCATCTAACCAGCCTCTGTCACCTCGGCCACTCTGGCTCCACACTAGCTGGGCAAGACCTCCCCAAAAAGAGCCCGGCGCATCCACCCCTTTCCCTGAAGCGCCGCCATCTCCTGGACAACAACTCGCATTAAATAAATTTAATTTTAAATAAAATGAATTAGCAAAAAGCGGCCTTTATTGGAAGAAGTGAACTTGAAGTTGAAATAGAATTCCAAAGTGAGGGCCCATCGGGCTTAAACTCACTTTGATATACTTTTAAAAAAGGCTAGAAGAATTGTGGGTAATTAGGGTCGCAAAAGCCTCCAGAATTGATGGCATCCAGGCAGCTCAGCGGAGAAATGGAAGGGAACCTCATAATGAACAACCAATCAAATGAAACGATTTATTTAAAGTTATTCCATTATCAACCCGAATAGGAAATTCCTATTCAGAATAACAGAATTGCCACTAATGACATACACAAATCTCATAATTCCCAACCTTATGGGATCATGTGCAATCGCGATTGTTAAACCAGGAGGCCATTCATGGCGGAAATGGACGCCTCAAATTATGCTGTGGGAGCAGTATTGCTTCAGGAAGGGGAAAACAGGATGAACACCCCATGTGTTACTTTAGTCATAAGATGTTTCTCACAGAAATGAACTATCCAATATATGATAAGGAACTGTTGGCGGTAATGGCATCCTTGCGGGAATGGAAGCATCACCTACTTTATGCCCAGAATCCTTTCGTTATTCAGACGGATCACAAAATTGTTGGAGTACTATCATGAAACCAGTAAGATGAACCAGCAGAAGGCCAGATGGCATGTGGAGCTGGTCCGTTATGACTTCTGGGTGGAGTACAGGCCAGGAGTGTCAAATGTCCTGGCAGATTGGTTGGGTTGAGATAGGGGCTTCATGTATGAAAAGGAGGAATTGGAGGAGTTTAATACAGCCACGATGTTCTGACTGGACCAATTCGCAAAGATTGAGGATAGGGAAAGTGAGTTGAGGGGAGGAAGTACACTAGAATCAAGGGAATTTGGAATTCGCCTGGCAGCTGAAAGCTGAGATGACAGAGGGATGGTCGCACAAGTGCCATGAGGTTTTCATGAAGAGATGTGGGGTGCTATACTACAATTCTTGCGTATGGGTGCCCAACCCATTGCTACAACAGGAGGTAATTTGGACTTCTCATGATCATCCGTTGGAAGGTCACCCAGGAGTGAAGAAACGATTGAATTGGTGCAATGGTAGTATTTGTGTCTGGGCCTGCATAAGGATGTAAAGAAGTATGTGTATGAGAGTTTGGTATGTGTGAGGGCGAATCCCTCAAGGAAACTGCCATTGGGTAAGTTAAATCCTCTGCTGATACCACAGGCCCCATGGAGCTCAATCAGCATCAATTTCATAACGGGTCTCCCAAAGGTGCAGGGGAAGGATGCGGCTATGGTGGTCGTGGATAGACTTACCAAAAATGCTGAGTTTTCCCATGCACCGGGAGTTTTTCAGCAAAAAACATGGTGAGTGTTTTTATTGACAAGGTGTTCTCCCAGCATGGCTTACCTGAAATTCATTTTGGACCAATGTCCACAATTTGTTTCAAAATTCTGGTTGAGTTTGCTGGGGAATTTGGAAATCAGGCTTGGACGGTCCTCAGCGTACCATCCTCAATCTGATGGACAAACAGAGAGGGTGAATCAGATACTTGAGCATTATCTCCAGTGTTATGCGTCTGATCAGCAGGATTACTGGGTTTTATGGGTTCAGATGGCCCAGTTCACTTACAACAATCATTCTATTTCTTCAAAGGGAATGTCACTGTTTTTTGCAAACTATGGTCTCAATCAAGATCAAATGAATCTCAATGGGCGGAGTGTGTCAGGGGAGGATGAGATGGCGCATAATATGTTAGAAATTGAGAAGAAGTTATGGGAATTTGGAGTGGGTGGTGACTTGGTAGAAGCTACAGGATATTTGACAAAGGGCACCAGATCCAACGTTTGAGCCTGGGGACTGGATATTGGTGGCGTCTAAGAACTATGCTGTCCTGGGTAAGAGTCATAAGTTGGGACCAAAGTTTTTGGGCCCATACTGGATCATCCGAGCCATTAATTGTGTAGCCTTTGAGTTAAGTTTGCCAATAGGTTCCAGAGCCCATCCAGTGTTTCACGCTTCCCAGCTACAAGCGTTCAAGGGTATAGGTCTAGAGCGTTCAGGATCGCTGATTTCTAGGGAAGAAGATGTGCCAGAATAAGAGGTGGAACGGATATTAGATGCAAGATGGGTGAGGAGCCAGCAGCAACTTCTGGTGAAGTGGACAGGCTATCTGGTAGAGGAGGCGACGTGTCATATGAAGGATGACTGTGCACGGTGCCTGGAGAAGGTTCAGGAGTTCTGGTCTTTACAGGGGTTATATAATGGATCAGGAGGCACCTGATAGATACATTGCTTCAGATTGGGTGTCTTTTGATCTGAATGTGGCCCTGATCCAAAGATCATCAAACTTGTGAAGGTTGGAGCTGGGAAAACATGCCATCCCAAACCCAAATTGCATCTGCGGAATGATGTCAGGCTTATGCACGGCGTGGATGGTGATCTGGTGGGATGGGGAATCTTTTCTAATGATGTGTTGGGCTGTGCTTGAAAGAGCTTAGCTGAGGAGGAGCTTATTCCATACTAGCAGGGCACTATTTAGGGGAGTATGTCACAACCCTGAAGGGCAATTGCATCTTCTATGAGAAAATGGAAAAATGAATAAAGTGAAATTTGCATGCTAAGAAGAAAATAATATTAAAAAAACTATTTAGAAGTTTGGATCGAAATCATGAGCTCAACCAGTGAGCTCAGTGTGACGTTGGCGTCGTTCTCAGCCCTTTCTTGGTCCCAGACCTTGCTGTTGATGTGCAGCATCATGGGAACAGTGGTTCAAGAATAAATGCAATGGTGAGGCATGGCTGTCAAATTTGGGGGTGGGCTTCTGCAGGCCTGTCCCTAGTATGGTCAGTAACATGGCTCTTACTGCCCAATTTATTCGCTGAGTATTGGCACAAACCTACCCGTTACAGAACAGAGCTAGGCCGCTACACCATATATATCAGCTGCCTGAGCCTTAACCTTCTTTGCTAAATGGCATGAGTAGGCTTCATTTTGCAGTTTGATCAGTGTGTCTGCTAATTTAGTCAAATACCAGTGAGGATCCAATCTGCCAGTATCCTCTACATGTGAATAGAGCAGTGCCAGAAGAGCAGGGTGCCGTCCATACAATAGTTGGAAAGTATTTTTGTGGCATAATGGTGGCTAATGTTATAAACAAAAAGGAAGTGGAAAGGAGAGAAGTCCAATCAGAAGGTTGACCCATCACCTATTTCTGGAGTATGTTCACCAAGGTGCCATTAACTCGCTCAATCATTCTGTTAGATTCAGGGTGATATGGGGTCATCAAAACACCACGGATGCTCATCAATTTGTTGAGCTTAGGTAAGATGTGTGAGTCAAATTCGTTCCATTGTCAGTAAGGATGAACTGGGGACAATTGTATCACTGAATTATACATTCCAAAACAAACTTAGCCACCGTGAGCGCCCCCAAATCATGTATTTATATTCTAAATTTATTGCGGGGAAGGCCAACCATGGGATGGACACTTCCGAATATGACTCAGACGAGACAAAACTTAGTACCAGGGGAGGCACCCCAGAGAAGCGATGCTATCTCTTGTTGCCAGCGGGAACGCCACTTATGGGAAGGGGAGGGAACGTGTGTAGGGGGCGTAGCCACTATTGAGCACGTGTGGAGGAAGGGGTCTGATTTGATGAACCAGACTGGGAACCAGGAGGAGACCAGCTGTCAGCGACGTGGTGGGAGATATCCAAACATCCACGCTTGAAAGTGATCCACCAAATGAGACCGGAATCTGTGGACAGCTTCAGGGAGGTGGGGATGGATCCGGCGATGGCATCCAAGACAATCGTGTGGATAGTCCACATGGCGATTGCAACCACCAGAGCACGAAGGGAGGGTGGAAGGGGGAGGCCATTGATGAAGCAAACATATCTCTTGACAGACTGAAGGGATGTGTTTGATCCTGGCCTAGCAGACGTTGGACTTCGCGCCATATTACTTTAGAGGTGGGGCACTTATCCAGGCGGTGAAACAGCGTTCCATACTGGCCACACACGACACAGGATGAGTGTAAAGCATTAGAGCGCTCAGCTGTACGATACACCCGCCTCAGGCAGCGCCACACATGGGAGCGGACTTGAGGCTGCAACAGAGGATGGTGTGCGTATTTCCAGATAGTCTTTTGGGTCTCAGTGGAATAAGGGATGTCCATCATGTCCAGGTAGTCCACCCTGGATAGGACTTGGGGTCGAATGGGGATCACGCCATCATGGATGGGTAGCCCCTGTACCTCTTGTGTGAACTGAGGAGAGGGGCGGCCTCTTCGGGTTGTATGTCCACTAATACAAATTCTCCACTCTGCGCTTCGCATGGAGAGTAGGATTCGTTTTTAGTGGGTTATGGTCCCGTGAGGACCTGTGGCTGATGTGTGTGATGCGAGATATTTCATCAGAGAGTGGGGGTTTGATGGATTGTTGAGGCCCAAGGCTCGGGAGAAGTTGGAGCGGGCCGCGCGGGACCAGTGTTGGGATGGGAGTGTAGGAGCAGTGACAGCCGCAATCCAGGTGCCCAGGATCTTGGCGGCATGGGCTTTGAAGTCAAGTAGGCCCATGCCACCATGATGATGAGGCCAAGCATGACCTCTAGCCGTACTGGTGGAGGGCGGCCTGACCAAAGCCAACCTTGTAGCAAAGCATACAGGGATTTGAAGAAGCTTGGGGAGAAGGGGATGGCGTGGGCTCCGAACCAGACTTTGGATAGGAGCATAGAGTTGGCAAGAACAACCCTGCCAGTGAGGGTAGTAGGGTGGGCTCTGAGAGAGGCGATTCGCTTCGTCACGTTGTCCAGTATATGGCACTCCATTACTGCTGACGCGTATCCTCCTGCCTCCAACCACACGCCCAGATGGCGTACCGGTCCTATGGTAGGTCGTGGCACAAAGGGGAGCACCAGTGGACGGTGTGTTTTGAGTTAGTAAGGCGTGGACTTGGGCGAGAAGATGGGCTGGGTTGGGAACTACTTGCTGGGGCCCAGCAGTTCTGAAACCGACCAAGGAGGATGATTTCGGTTTTGGAGGCGTTCAGTGCCGCGTTGCTTACCCAGGAATATTCCTGGATGAGGGCTTCAAGCGCGCATGCATCTTTGTTATTAGACACCCCCACCACGCAATCATCTGCAAATGCCATCATCTTGACTGGGGTTTGGCCTGGCATATGGACCCCAGTGAGTTGGGCATTCACATTTCGCAGTAGTGGGTCAAGGCTGAAGTTGTATAAGAGTGGGCTCAGGGGGTCCCCTTGTCGCAGGCCCCTTTGAGGACGGACTACTTCCATTAGGAAACCTGTGCCGCGCGCTGCCATTGTTGCAGATTCCGTGAGCAGCATCACCCAGTTAATGAAGCAGGGAGGTAGGCGGAATTGTTGGAGGCAGGTCCTAAGGTATTCCCAGTTTACTCTATCATAGGCCTTTTGTTGGTCCAAGAATACAAGTGCCCCTGAGGCTGTGGACTGACACACATTAGCCACAGAGTGCACGTTATCCCAAATTGACTATCTGGGGATGAAACCGAATTGTTCTGGAGAGATTGTGGCAGATGCTACAGTCCCTAAACGGTTAGCCATGATTTTTGTTAAAATTTTGGTGTCTGTGTTTGTTAGAGAAATGGGGCACCAGTTGGCTAAGTCTAGCCTATCCCCTTTCTTGAAGAGTGTGACTGTAAAGGCCTCATGTCCTCCTGGTAGGAGGCGCATTTCCAACAGGCTTTGATTGAGTGAGGCTAGCAGCAATGGGGATATATATTTAAAATATATTTTGTAGAACTCATATGGAAAGCCATCTGGGCCTGGGCATTTTTGGTTTGGAGCACCGCAAATGGTAGTCCATAATTTGTTCAGAGTAATTAAATTCATTATTTCCGGGTATCAGAAAATGGTGCAGATATGAGCTCTGTCAAGAAATTCCGCCATTTTGGCCGGCTGTATTGGTTCGGTTCGGTATAACTCAGAGTAATATCTTTGCGTTTCAATTGCCACTTCAGCCAGTGTGTCCACAATAGAATTATCCGATCTTCACACCTGTGTGCAGGCCACGCTCTGGCGTGGTGCAAAAATTTTTTTGAAGAAGTATGCGGTGTACTTGTCACCTTTAGTGATGCGTGTGGCCCTGTATTGGACACAAACCTGATGGTTGTGTTGCCTTTCAAGTGCGTTGAGGTGGGCTGCTGCCTCTGCCCACTTCTGGCCCCATGCAGGGCTATATCCTGAGGCTGGAATGTTGGACTCCATGTGGGCCAATTCCACCAGCGCATGCGATATAACTGCCAATGTGGCTTGTGAGCGTCTGGATGAGAGATGGCGATAGTGGCGTATGGTGTCTTCTTTGAAAGTTGCCCATGTGGAAATAGGGTCCGCGCAAAACGGTGCAACAAATGATTTTGCCAAAGTTGCCTCTTCCACCCACGTGGAAAATCCTGGCGACGCAAGCTCTGGGGGGCGGATTTTGCACCAATGTGAGGCCTTTGCAACTGTGACGGGTAAGTGGTATGTTATCGAGACCAGTCGGTGGTCAGAGAATTCCATTTTCGTTGTTTTGAAGTGTGAGATGTGGGGTTGGAATTTCGCCGGCGCTAGAATAAGGTCAATGTGGGTCATGGACCTTAATTGGCCGTTGTGGACGTGGGGACGCATCATGTTTTTGAGCAGTGGGGCATGTCATGGCAGCGCATCCATTAACCCAAGGGTGGCTTTTAGAACGCGTAGTTCTACATGACCCTGTGGGGCGTGGGGTGAGGGCAGCCACTGGTCCGTTGGTGAGGTTAGCCAACAGTTCATGTCGCCAATTAGGAAAGAATTGGGGGGTAGCGGGAGGGATTTGACTGATGAGAAAAATTTTCTGACGCTCTTGTGCACCGTTTGGGGCGAAAATGTTGACGATTGTGTGTGCAACATCAGCCCATGAGAAGGTGACAACGAGCACTCAGTCATTTAGGAATGTTTCTGAAGATGTAAATTTGAAAAAATTGTTTTTCCAAATTAGCACCCCACAGTGCTTCGACCAAAAGGATAGGGATGGTAGGAGCATTGTTTTCCAATCTTCCTCGGAACCTTGTGGACAGTGGGTTTCCTGGATGGCCAGGATATCCACGGGTAAATTATTTTGTAAAAACTCAGTTTCCTAGCCCGGGATGGGGAGGCCTTGAGTCCAGCGATATTCAGCATCCCTAGAGTGAAGGTTTCCCCCATTGCACCTTAGGTGTGAGGGGGTGGGCCCCCTGGCCCACCAGCCTCTTCCAGGTCCCCACGGGCTTTCACAGCAGCGCGGGTATTAGCAGCAACGCTATCGGGGTTTTTGTTAATTTTTGCAAAAAGAGTCACATTGGCTTTGGCCTTCACTTTTGTTTTCCCAACGTCGGACGAATTTTTTGTGGTGCGGATAAGTTTGGTGCACCGTCAAGTGGGGCAAAAAAAAATTTTTGGTTGGGATAGGTCCCAAGTCAGTTTCAACTGGGGCTTAGGTGCAGTGATTGGGTGAGATCGAATCTCCTATCAGATCCTCAGATTGAGTGGCCCATTCGGCATGGGCCTCCCAATCTGATTGGGTGATGAATTCCCTAGTTGCTTCCACCACGAAGGTCTCCATGTCCTCCTGGCGTTGTGAGTGTGGGATGGTGGTGGTGACCTTGGCCACTTCCTTGGCCGCGGTCCTATGGGCCTGCTTGGCCTTCTTCCACTCCTGCGGGGAGATGGGCTTTACCAATAGGTAGCAGCCTTGTGCTCCCCACGGGAAAGCCTCTTTGGTGCTTGCGGTTGGTTCATAGTGTGCCTCTCCGCTGGCCATGGCCGCCGAGGGGTGCTCTTGGAATACAACGCCCTCTTTGATGGGGCATGTGTGTGCCTTATGGCTGAACGCGTCACAGTGGGTGCAAATGGGGGGCGCGCTGTCCACGGTTACCCGGAATGGGTGGGTGGTGTGCCCTGCAATGTCAATAAAGGTGGAGTGCGGGATCTGGGTTAGGTCCTTCGCGATCTCCTCAGTTGGGGTCAGAACTGTGATGGCTTTGCTGGTGCACAGGTGTGGCATCAGCATGAAACGTTGCATTTTGAAAGATTGTATTTCGCCGTATATGGCAAGACCATCTTTCAGGTGTTGCTCCAAAATGTCACATTTTACCGTAGTAGGCAAAAAGTCAAACGTGAGGAAAATTTGGTTTGATTTTGTCCATCTGGTGCGTTTAGTTTTGATGACCCATTGCCCTTTGGGGAGGTGACCACTACGTGCACCGCTGCAGCCTTGTCTGCTGCTATTTTGCTTTCGAAACCTAGGTCCAGCCAACTGCGCGACATGGAGTGGGGTGCAATGTACACTGCGGTCGGGAAAATTTTGTGTACATCTTCACAAAATTTTTCCCATAGGGCCGTTTTTTGGATGTCCAGATACACACGGACTCCGAATTCCACCAACGAAAGTGGCTGGGAATGTGGCGTGTTGATGTACTGGTTGCATCGTGCTTGCCACGCGAGTATCTCTGGGGAAATTTTGTGACCACCAGTTTTTTTAGATTTTTTTCTATTCCGCCAGATTCTCTGGGGCGTTTTCGAACGTTAGAGGCCACGGGCCTTCCGCCTGCTCCTCTTGCCTTGCTTGCCCAACTGCTCCCAGACATGGGCGCAGACTAATCCCTCTATGAGATTATCAAACTAGATTTAGTCTTGAATTGAATGGGTTGCAAAAGTGTTTGCAACGAGAAAGAAAAGTCCCCAAATCATGTATTGGTCACACCTCAACCCACTTGTTCAAGTGGCCGATTGCTACTGGTATGTACTTGAGCCAGTTTGCCCCTGTTGGTAGGGGACCCATGAAAAAAATTTTAATGGTGTGCCGGGCGAAGTGCAGCTTTACTAATGGGTATGAAGTCTAATGGTGAAATTGCTTTTCCACCTGGCACCAGTGGCAGCAGGAAATTGTCTCAAACATGTTGAAGTTCATGCTTTTCCCAATAGTACCGTGGTCACAGTAATTCCAGGGTCTTACATATTCCACCATGTCCAACAGCTTTGTGTGCGCTCATAATAATAGTTGGGCGGGTGGAAGATCTTGGGATATTCACAGAAGTGTCCTCTATCCGCTTACATAATTCCCTGTTTTTCTGAAAGGTATTGGCCATTATTCCGTCCAATACCTTGATGACTGGAGACGATTCATCGTCATACTTGCCGCTAAGCATCTTATCAAACATTTTATTGCTCAGATCCACCATAACTGCAATTGTAGGTAATCTTGATAAACAATTTGACATTAGTGTTTTGCTCTGGGTCAGTGAAGAATTTTAAAGTTGTATGCCTGCAGTTTAAGAGCCCATCGGGCCAGATGCACTTCAGGCTCTTTAAGATTTTTTAACCAGTGTAACGAGGCATGATTTATTACAACTTTGATTTCACCACATGTAAATACACCTGAAATTTCTTATAGGCGTAGATCACCACTAAGCACTCCCACTCAGTCATGGTATAATTGCACTCATGGCTGTTCACGATATGGCTGCAGTATGCTACGGTGTGCTCCTCTCCTTCCTCGTCTTTTTGGGATAGGACTGCCCCACAGCGGAAAGGTATGCATCCATATAAACAATGAACTTTCATTAAAATTGAATTATCTAACACCAGCACATTGATCAGCGCATAATAAGCATATCAAAAGTGGGTTTTTATGTTCTATCCATTTGAACATGGTGTCCTTTCTTAGTAACTTAAATATTGGGCCCCCAATACAGCTGAAGTTAGAGATGAAGCACCGTTAATAGCCAACCATTACTAAAAATACCTGTATATCCTGATTACTGTTGAGCGGAGTCATTTTTTGAATAGCTTACACCTTGACCAGTTGAGGTCTCAGCCCCATGTCATCAACTACGAACCCCAGGTACTCCAGCTGGTCCTTGAAGAAATGGCATTTCTGGGGTTTGATCTTGATGTTGGCCTCAGGGAGCTGGCGGAATACTGCTTCTAAATGGTCGAGGTGCTCAGAGAAGGTTTGAGAAAACATTAATGTCATCAAGGTATACAAGGACGCATGACAGCTTTAGGTTCCTGAGAATAGTATCCATCACCCGTTGAAACGTAGCATTACACAGCCCTATAATCATATGGGTCAGTTGAAAAAGACCTTTGGACGTGATTATGGAGCACTTCTCCTGTTCTGCCATTGGTAACTCGATTTTCCAGTAGCCTGAGATCAGTTCCATTGCTGAGAAAAAATGAGCTCCCCCTAGCCAATCCAAAGCAACATCAATCTGTGGAAAGGATATGAGTCCTTTTTGGTGATGCTGTTGAGCTTTCAGTAGTCAATTACTATGCAGTTAGCACCATCCTTCTTTTTACAATAATAACAGGAGAAGCCTATGGACTTTTTGACGGTTCAAGCATCCCTTGATCTAGCAGCTTGTCATCTCCTCAGTTACTACTTTTTCCACCACCCTTGATCAGTGGATCAGCCATGACCTAATGGGAGGATGATCTCCAGTGTCCAGCTTATGAACCACCCTGCGTGCATCCTAAATCATGGTCATTGACAGTGAAAATCTCTTTATATTTTTGAAATAAAGCAATTGCCAGATCCTTCTGTGGTTACAATAGCCCCATTAATTCATTGCGTAATATAACTGTCATAACGCTGAGCTGTGGTTTGAAAGGCAGACCCAATTTTCCTCCAGCAACCCAAACTTGTGATCAAAAGAACCTACTCAATGGAGTAAGTCTAAATATGCCACTATTTGGTGGTGGCGGATTTTCAGTGGCTCCATTTGTAGATTTGAAAGTAAAACCTTGATCTCACCCTGCCATGGTAGTATAATGCCTTGGGCCACGGGGGAGTTAAACTGTAATTGCTGCTATGGCTTCATAACTTTCCCATAGAGTACATCTGGAACTTCAACCACCAATTCAGTGTTCACTATAACTTGATACCCGGATGGAATGGATAAAGGTCCAGCATCTCTGAGCGGCAGCCCCTGATATTCATAAATCTGTTGGGTTAAGGTCTGGTTTTTGCCCTTTAATAGATGGTAACGCACAGGGATCACTCAATCACTATAAGCTAGATTGGTATATCAAATATGCACTTTCTTTTGGCACTCGCTAGAGGTGAAGTGAATTGGGATTCGCTGCCCCAATATTTCAAAAGTCTCGTTCATCATATCAATGACAGCCCCATAGTGTTTCAAGAAGGCAGTTCCAATTAACAGATCATAATTGCTATTTGGTAACAATATAGCTGGGGCTACCACAACAATAGAACTAAACTGCAACAGAAGCGCACTGTATGCTCCTTCAGAGACTTTGTTTTCTGCTCCAGTGGCTCCATACACCATCCGGTGTTCCACATACGGTTTAATGTCAACCTGGCCACCAGCTTTGTGGAGACTATATTGATGGGAGCACCGGTATCTAGGATAGCACATACTCAGTTTCTAGCTACAACCAGATCACAGTAAGTACAACCAAAGTAAGATGCGTCTTGACTATTTATAACATGGAATTTAAGGAGTCTCTGTTTCCAAGGAAACGCGCAATCCCCTCGCCAATTATGGGGTTTTTTTATAATAGTGTTGACCAGAAAAGCGATGTCTACTGCTTGCAATCAAGGTGCATCGGCGGAGGGTTCTAACTTGTCAGGGGAAACTTGGTCAAACATTTGACAAGCATACGGCTTGACCTGCATCTGAGACCCCTCTTCCACCACAGCCGCAGACTGCACTCATGCAAAACATTCACCCCCCCCAACCAGCTGCTGATATAATACTGCCTCATTATACCAGGGAACTTCCGCTAAATATTCTGGGATGGGTTCAGGTGGGACGTTTAGATTTGGGATTGCAGAAGAAGAGAGTCTTATCTCTACTCCACTCTGACTTTCCCTTGCAGTACTGTTCTGGCTGTACAAAAGAGACCTGATTATTGGGGCAACATCATGCCAGATGCCCCTGTCAACTGCATTTTAAACAGCTGACCCTATAGGGCCCACATCCCTGATTAATGTAAAACGAGCCATGTCAAAAGTTGGACTGTAAATGATCAGCATACAGAGGTCTAGGGTGGTAGTTGGACCGGTGACAATAAGCACGTATGGGGCGGACGTTCAACTTCTGAGGGTAACTTGGCAGAATCTAAACTGGACAGACAAATTTCCTCAACTGAGATTATACGGCGGTGGTAGTGGAAGGTTCACTATGTATTTGATGAGGGAAGTTGGCTGATGTATGGCGCAAAAACTGAACAATTTTAAGCAAAGGTAAATCTTTATCCAACACTGGGGTCATAACGTTATACAACTCGCGGTATGGCTTCACAGCAGAGGTCAATGCCATACACACGTCAGATTTGGAGAAAATCCCTTTTTAATCAACATGTGAGCTTCCACTGTAAATCACTCAGCAAAGCGGCGAGGGTCTCATTCCGCTGAAACCTGATGGTCAAAAACTCAGCCTTCTGCTGCAACATCTTTTCAGTTCCGCTGAACAACCGCAGCACCATCTCCTTGACTTCTTGGTGCTGTAATGGAACTTCCTGAAAGGTAACAGATGACTTGATCAGCGATTCCAACATCCAAGGTAGAGATCAACAGTTTCACTCTCTGCCAATCTGAGGCTCCTTCTGTCACAAATTCAAATTGCTTAAAGAACCCATTAATACACCCTTCACAATAAAATGAAGTCAGCTTATCACTGCAAACCTCCTGGAGCAACTCATCTTATCTTTTAAGCACAGCGTCCAATGCAAGTTTCAGCTCTGCATATGGAACTGGCTCAGCGTATCATACAGATCCTCAATAAAACAATTTGGATGCAACATAGCTGGCTACTGAGCTTTTATCATATTGTAATTGATCAATGTGCCCCCTGTAGTGAGCACCAATGTTATGAAATTGGTGGAATTGTTAAGATACGCTGTAAGGGTTTTTTCATAGATTCAGCCCACTGAGCAAATGGAATGGATGATATGATTTTCGTCAGTCCCTTGGAATACACTCAAACAAGTAATATAACAAAATGGAGCAATTCCCCCAAAAAAACAATTCTTTTATTTAATGCAATAATCTCAGTGTATTCTTCCTAGTCCGCTTACTCTCTCTAACTAATCAAAATCCTCTCCTCTCAATCTCCTCGTCTTGCTGAAAAACTAGTGACTTTGGTTAGTACCGACGCTTTTGCTTGGTTTATTCATTCCACCCTATTTTTTTGGTTCCATCAGAGTTTATCATTCAATAAATTCACAATCGCCTTATTTAAAGGTGATCCGCTCAATATTCAATGTATTTTTTTAGTACTAGATGGTCCCAACCCAAGGGGGGATTCATCGATGTTATTCAATGTATGTTGACATCTCATTATTCGTCATTTGTTGATATTACCATATCGCCTAATTTGGAGGTGATACAATATCATTCATTCAACCCAATGTCACCTCATCGCAAGACACTTAAATACTCAAGCTCTATAACTATTATTGGCGAATTCTAGCCGATCTGCCATTACTATTTCAGCTTTATCATCCAGTCAAATCAGAATCTTGACAGGCATGAAAGCGTCTATGTAAACCAACTTCATAAGGGTTTAGTTAGGTGATGGCTGAACATATGAGCAACATAGCCTAATTCTGCAAGGCCCAACCTTGTGAGGGTAAACGACAGTGGATATCATGAGAGTGTGATACAATAGTAGAATTGAGAGAAGGATTATAATGCCTTTTTGGTAGGAGATAGTCATAATGGCTAAAACAGTAAAAGGTTAAATATAGCTTCTTTTAGGTATCTTAAGTTTTAAATTCTGTATATATATTATTGGGAAATAAACAAAGGTACTAAATGGGGCTAATTTTTAGATGTTACTCTATACTGAAAAGATAACCATGAGTACTATTTAGTATGGCTCCTATCTAATTAACAGGAGAGGACATTTATAATCACAGGTATATGGCAACACCCCTATATGCCGTTTTAGAACTTTATTTTAGCATGAAACTTATGGCCTGTTTAAAATGAGCCATTTTAATAAACAAATATTAAGAACAGATGCTATCACACCCATAAATAATGGTGAACCTGTAGATAAACAGTTAGAGACTATATCAGGCATGGTATAAGTCTGGGGGAGAGCCCACTTCACTTGGACTAGGTGGCGTTCCCTTTCCCATAAAAAGAGAGCCTTAGAAGGCCAGCTGCCCTTCTTGTCTCCCAGGATGACCTCACCCATGTGGTGGCGAGTGGTGGGTAATAGCTTAAACTTTGAAGACCCCACCACCCATCCCAGTATTAACTTCAGCTTAATTGATACTGCAAATCAAGGAATATGTGCTGAGTTATAGAAAAGTCAGCATCCTCAAGGGGTAAAAGGTATAAATAAAGTTGATGGCAATAAGCTTTCAGCACCAGGGCCTGAGAGCCCAAACCCTTGACAACAAAGCCTGATGGGCGCGTACTTTTGGCAAACAAAGCGTCAAGTGTCAAATCTTTGAAAAGCTCACAATGCATCGGGCCATTGAGAAATGTTGATGCCAGTTCAAAGCCCTCCCTGAGAGCATCATAATCTTTTTCTGACATTCCTTGCTTGGTCAAATGGACGCCGGAGCAACTGGGTGTGAGTGGTTTAGCGCCCCAAACCCATTCCCAACCTCTTAGGACTTCCCCTATGTGGAATGTCCTTGGGAGATTCAAGCTACCCGTCAGAAAAGACGCCATCACCCTAGTCATCAGAACCAAAGAAAATCCGCAATTTGGGCATCTGTGGATGAACTGACAGTGATTTGGCCCACAACGATACTTTTGAAGTCAGTTTAAAATTAGTTCTTTTCCCCATATTGCTTAAAGTTCTCTTAGTTAGTAAATTCTCAAGGGCCCCAATCACGCACTTTCCTAAGCTATTCCTCAAAGTTTGATTGTCTATTTAAGCTATTGTAACATACTGAAAAAAATGACAGTTGATTCTCTTATTTTTAATCCAATAAAAATCTTTCTGTGCTCAAATTTATTTAATTAATTCAATTTTATTGAAGAACCCCAACGACATTTGCAATGTGGCCCACAGGCCTTATACTGACTGGATGGTCCCAGCCATGTTATTTACTTTAGTCCTCACCATAGTCACTTGGGCCTATCATGTCAAGATCTTTATGATCTTTCCCCAATCTCGCAACTCCCTACATTCAGGGCTAATGGCCCTGGGTCTGCAAAAGCTTGGTTCCTCACTGGGTTGTTTTTCACATTTGCAACCCGTCAGCACTCCATTGTTACTTATCTACCAGCATATTCAAACGTCATTCAAGCGGCAATGCCCCTGGCATTCTGGATCACCTTTTGGGGGCTTTTGTACCCTGACTGTCAAGCCAGTATAAACTATATCTGCCGTTTCCCTGACATAATTGATTTTCCATTGTTTTTGGCCATTTCCATTCTCCTCATCGAGATGAGTGAAGAAGTGGTCACCATCTTCCATATGAACATTCATTAAGTAGACTTCCTTCTGTTGTTTGTCTAGTCAATCGCCAATTTTATAAGCAGCTCCTGGATTCATTGAAAAAACTCCACATGGGAAAATCGTTCCATAATCTCTACTTTCCCCTTGGTATGCCCTCAAAGCGGGAACTTCATGATTAGTTTTGCCAACTTGGCCTCAGGTTATGATCCCAACATTGAATCAGTACCATATTGGTTTCAGGCCCTGACGCCGCCCCTATGCCTGATTTGGTTTGCTCCGGCTCACCTGTCTTCAAGCTGACTGAAGTCCATCCTGGAGAGGACGTGATACAACCTTTTGCTGCTAAGTTTTGCTCCTTTTTAAAAAATTGGGTTTTCCCCTGATTTAGTGCAATCTCTTTGGTGTCAATAGAAATGACTGTATCTGTCAATAAACAAAATTTCGCCTACTTTTTGTTACCATTGAAAATTAGCATTGGGGCACACCAGGTGTCCTTTAAGGTCTTGGTTGACACTGGAGCAGCAGGCAACTATATATTTCTGGAGTTGGCCCAGCATCTTGATCAGACCTGTGTTTGGGGCCTGCGGTGATGATCGCCTCGTCAGCCTACCAGCCATCCTATAAAGTATTGCAGCCAGTACCCTTCTTGGTTTGCCAGTTTAGTTTTTGCAATTACTTTTCAGTGATGCTTAACCTCATGTTCCCGGTAATTTTAGGTGTAGGCTGGTGGCTTTGGAAGCATGTACAAATCTACTTGGAAACTAACATGCTGTCATTTTCTAACGGTCGTTTGGAGGGTGAGTACCCTTACTGTATACCCTTACTAAAGCTCTAGGCTGTGGATCAGTTACATCCCTCATATCTCCCATAAGTCTTCCACAAGATTTCCCACTGCGTTGGTGGGCTACCAGAGAATCTTTGACTCTATCAAGGCTAACTGCCTTCCCCTCATATAGAATTTGATTTGAATTTTTGGACAATGGTGGAGATGGTGAACATAAACTTCCCACTGTACCTGCATACAGCGGAGGAGGAGGCTGCCTGTTGAGATTATGATATGACTGGAAGATAAGCCTGGAAAAGCTACGGCGGAATGGGTGAGAATCCGCCAACTAGGATGATATTTAGAGTATTTAAGCACCTTAAGATGAGGCTTTTTGGGTTATTGTGGGTTGTTATTAGATCGCCTCTAAATAAGGTAATAAGGCAATGTTGACATTTGACGAATATTTTTTAGATCGCCACAAACTAAGGCAATAGAGAATTTTAGAATACCATTTATAAAACCAATGAGAATATGGTGGAATGGAATAGTCTAAGCTAAGAGAATGGTATCATCCAAATTTGCTAATATATAATTTAGATGTGGCAATTGAAAGAAGAGGTTGTGAATAGTTCAGAGAGATTGGTACAGCGAAATATCACTATACTTATCAAAAAATAAAATTGTCATTGGCAATTGCTCCTAATTAATATATTTCCCAGTGTGTTTGGAGGACCAACGTTTCTCACTTCGTCTATCCATAGTTCAGTGGGTTTGACCTGTGTGACCCTTACAGCATATCCTTATGGGATCGCCCAAAATTATAACAGTGGTGCTCACTACAGGGGGCCCATTGATCTACCGCCAAAAATTAAAATCTCCAGCCGCTGGCCATGTCTCATCAGGCCTGCTTTGCTGGGGAATCTTCATGCAGCACTGCACCAGCTAATTACAAGGAACTTGAACTCACTTTAGACGCAGTGCTCAAAAACGTTATGAACTTCCCCAAGAGCAGAATGCTGTTATGCAACAACTCAACAGCACGTTTAGCCAAATGCAAATCCTGGGACAACAAAATAAGCAGCTCGCTAATAGTTTAGATGACACCACCAAATGACTTCATTGTGTGGAACAAAAATTAACTGGTATCTCCTAGCCCTCTCATTGGGAAGAGAGAGATTGACTAGAAGCTGCTTGTGGAGAACGATATGACGAGGAATATAACGCCAGCAGGAGTTATTACATCCAGGAAGGCAGCTCTGGATATATTTATGAATCAGAAAGCCACTTCCCTCAAGTGATGGAAGTGCTTCCCACTGCAGAGGGTCATGCTACCTCCAAAGCAGCGGACATCCCAACCTCCGTTGGACCATCTCCTCATTGAGAGACTGCTTATGGGTCTCAGCCCTTTCCTCAGTACACCCCAAAAAGTCATGTTTATGAGAGGTGTGAGGAGGTCAATATCGAGAAGCTGCCTCTATTTGATTGCAATGAGGATATCAACGGCTTCTTTAAATATTTTGAGTTTGCAGCAGAAGACGCCTCGGATTGGCATAAAGCTAAACTGTTTGTATCTGCCTTGGATGTCCGGAGTGATGACCAAGTTACCTGCTACCTTCCAATTAGCTCCGTTACCTGCCAAGAAGTGAAGGACACTGTGCTGCGACTGTTCAGGGGTACCTCAAAAATGGTACAGCAAAAGGAAGAGTTCTTAACTATTGGGTTCTGCTGTAATGAGACCCTCACAGAGTTTGCTGACCAATTTACAGCAGAAGCTCACGTGCTGATTGGGGAAGGATACTAGTGGAATCCAACGTGTGCATCACAATGACCTCCACGGTAAAGCCATACTGTGAGCTTCACAATGTCATTTCAAAAATTTTGGATTATGTCGTTCCCCTACTCAAAATTATGCAGTTCCTGCGCCATATATCCGCTAATTTCCCTCCACCCAATATGTAGCAGATGCATACTGCCACCGCTGGACCCTCTTTTTTGAGGGAATATGCACGTCCTGCCCACATTTTGACTAGCAACCTCTGGCCTTAATATAATTCTGCGCCTCATCCTCAGCTGAATTACTCCCAACCGTTCAACTTCCACACCAGCCCATCTATAAAAATCATTAGCAACCCAACTACTGACCCATACCTAGTTACTCTGAACATCAGATCTTGTCCTACTGGCCTGGCCCTGGTTACGCCAAACGTCAACAAAATTACTGGCCTGGACCCTCTTATAAAAACCAAGAACGCAACTCTTATGGGTTTAATTGCTTTAAGTGTGGTCGCCCTGGTCACCTGGCACAGATTTGCCCTAACCATAGTGTTCACTATGTGCAACATGATCAATACTATCAGGTAAAAGATGGAGTGGAGTAGAGACAGGACTCTCTACCTCCGCTATCCCAACCCCAAACGTCCCACCTGAATCAATTGTAGTATATCCTGTGGAAAACCCTCAATATGATGACAGGATTTTATACCAGCAACCAGTTGGAGGAGTGAACGTACTGACATGAGCGTAAGCCAAGGCCGCAGAAGATGAAGGACCTCAGGAGCAAATGAAGCCGTACGCTCAACGAATGTTTGATCAAGCTTCCTTAGACAAGCTGGATCCCGCCGCAGATGCGCCAACCCTGAAATGAGTAAACGTCATGCTTCTGGTAGATGCTACTGTTAAAGAATACCCCAAAGTCGTTGAGGGAATTATAAATTTCATTGGGAAAAAAATCCCATAAAGTCCACGTATTAAACATTCAATATTGTTCTTATTCTGAGTGTATATATTGTGATATTTTTATAGCAAAAAATAGAGTTCACGTTATAATAGATACGGGTGCTCCAGTCAACATGGTTTCTACTAAGTTAATGGCGAAGTTGACATTAAAGCCTGATGTTGAACATTGAATGGTGTAAGGGACTGCTGGAGCGGAAAGCACAGTCTCTGAGGGAGCGTACAGCGTGTTATTTTTGTGGTTTGGGTCCTTTGTTGTTGTAGCTCTGAGAATAGTGTTACCCAACAGTAAATACAACTTGCTAATTAAAACTGTTTTCCTGTGACATTTTGGTGCTATTGATGAATGAAAAAGGAGACCTTTGAACTTTTGGGGCAGTAGATCCCAATTTACTTTACCTCTAGTAGGTGCCGGAGGATCTGGTGCACATGACCCATTTTAATCTTGCATATAGTGATGGAGTGATTCCAGCTCGCTATCTTCAACTAAAAAGAAAGACTCATACCATTCCCCAGAAGATATACAAATAGCAAGGACTACCTCTACGAGCTGCTGGGCCTATATCTATTTCTTCTGACACCAAGTCATAGTGAACACTGAATTAGAGGTGGAAGTGCCAGTAAGGCTTTATGGGGAGATCATTGGGCCCTATCAGCAAACGCATCTTGAGCATCGTATGGCTCCAGGAACTATACTCCCAGGTCATGCAGAGATCAAGCTTTTGTTAGTGTTTCTCCATAATAAATAAATACAATTCTGTTAGCACCAAATAGTGGCATATTTACACTTGACCATAATCAAGGAGGTCCTTCAGGTTCACAAGTTTGATTCATTGATAAATTTGGTTCAACCGTCGAGTTGCAGCTTGGCATAATGACAATGGTACCGCGGGAGAATTTAATAAGGTTATTGGAAGAACAAAAATACTAAGTGATAGCTTTCTTTCAGAATTATAAAAAGATTTTTGCTGTCAATGATCATGATTTAGGGTGTGCTCATGGGGTGGTCCATTAATTAGACACTGAGGATCATTCTCCCATCATTTCTCGGCCAATCTGCCAATTGAGGGCAGCTGAGTACGTCATCACAGAGGAAATCTATTAGTTTCTGGAGCGAGGGATGCTCAAACCATCGAAGAGTCTGGGGGCGTCACCCATTCTTATTATAAAAAAAGGACAGTACCAACTGAGTAGCGATAGACTACCAGAAGCTCAACATCTTTACCAAGAAGGACTCATATCCCTTGCCTCAGATTGACAATGTGTTGGATTGGTTAGGAAGAGCTCATTACTTCTCAGTAATGTATTTGGTATCAGGTTACTGGCAAATGGAGTCTCCTGTGGCAGAACAGGAGATATGTGCTGTAATCACAACCAAAAGGTCTTTTTCAAACAACCCATATGCCTCAAGGTCTGTGTAATGGCCCAGCTAAATTCCAACAAGCCATGGACACTATCCTTGGCGCCCTTAAGCTGTCATGTGTCCTTGTATACCGTGATAATATCAATGTTTTCTCTCAAACCTTTTCTGAGTATCTTGGTCATCTAGAAGCAGTATTCTGCTGCCTTGCTGAGGCGAACATCAAAATTAAGCCTCGAAAATGTAACTTCTTTAAGGACCAGTTGGAATGCCTGGGGTTTGTGGTAGACTCTAAGGGGCTGAGACCACAGCCAGCCAAGGTGGAAGCCAACCAAAAAATGACTACAACAAATAGAAAGCTTAACATACAGGTATTTTTGGAAATGGTTGGCTGTTACCAGCGCTTCATTCCTAACTTTAGCTGTATTGGGGCCGCCATTTTGAGTTGTTAAAAAAAGATTTGTTAAAATGGATGGAACACATTAATACGCCTTTGACACATTTTGGGTGGCGCTGATCAGTGCGCCAGTGCTACGCTATATTAAACTTTGATAAAGAGTTTATGTTCAAATTGATGCATCCCTTTCCGCTTTTGGGGCGGTCTTTTCAAAGAAAGATGATGAAGGGGAGGAGCATCTTATTGCATACTGCAGTTGAAGCCTGAACTGCCATGAGTTCAAGTATACTACGATTAAGTGGGAGTACTTAGTGGTAATTTACATGTACAAGCAATTTAGGCTCTACTTGCATGGGTTGAATTTTAGAGCCATAATGGATCACGCGTCGTTATGTTTGATACAGAACCTTAAGGAGCCTGAAGGGCGTCTATCCCGATGGGCTCTTAAGCTGCTTGCTTATGACTTAGTAATCCTCCACTGCCCAGGAGAAAAGCATCAGAACGCCAACTGCTTATCAAGATTGCTAATCATTTGCCATGATGGCGGATCTCAGCGCGCTGGGATATGTAATAAGATGCTCAGCGGAAAATATGATGACGAACTGCCCCAAGTAATAAAAGCATTAAACTGAGATGTGAGCGAATAATCTCCAATAATGGGAACTTTACAAGCGGATCAGCAATTTTACGGTGAACTTTCCAGGACCCTCGGCATGGCCTGGGATTAATATGAGCGCCCACAAGGCTGTTGGATATGGTGATGTGTGTGAAAGACAATGGAACTGTTGTGCCCTCAATACTATTGGGAAAGAATGAACTTTGAAATGCTTGAAACCATTTCCTGTTGCCACTAGTGCCAAGTGGAAAGTCGTTCCACCAGAAGACCTCATACCAGTTAGTGAAACCACATTTTTCTTGGCATACGGTTTCCCTTGATGTCATTGGCCCTCTATAAATGGGAGCTAACCAGTCAAAGTACATTTTGGTGGCTATTAACCACTTGATCAGGTGGGTTGAAGCGCGGGTGATACAGGATTTGGGGGCAGTCACAGTGACCAAGTTTATTATGGAATATATTATCCAGCGACATGGCTGCCCTCAATTCATTCTAACCAATAATGGAACCAACTTCGCCTTGCACATCCTTCCAAAATTGAATAAGCTAATGGTCATCCGCGGGGTTCTGATGACCCCATACCACCCTAAGTCCAACGGAATGGTTGAACGGTCCAATGGGACATTGGTGAACATCTTCCAGAAGCTGGTAACTGATAGACCCTCTGATTGGAGTTCCCTCCTGTCTACTGCCATTTTTGCTTATAACATTAGCTATCATTCTGACACGGGGAATAGCCCCTTTCAACTTCTATACAGAAGACACCCCGCCCTTCTGGCATTGCTCTATTCATGCATAGAAGATATTAGCGAAATGGATCCCTACTGTTACTTGACTAATTTAGCTGACACGCTAATCAAGTTGCAAATGGAAGCGTACTCTTTTAGCTTGGCCAAAAAGATCAAGAATCAGGCCGCTGATCAGGTACGGCATAGCAGGTCAGCTCAGTTCTAATAAGGTGAGATGGTATTGTTTCATGACCAGTACATATTTTGGGCAGAGACACAAGTTGGCCAACATTTGAATTGTTACATTTGATGTAATCAAGAAAATGGGCGTCAACACCTAAGCGATTAAAGACTCAGTGAATGGTCAAATCATTAATCATGTGCATGCAAAGTTTCTCTGATCATATAAACAATAGGAGACTTATCATCCTTTCAAAGGGGGGTAAGGTTGATATTCTGATATGACTGAATGATAAGCCTGGAAGAACTACGGCAAATTGGGTGAGAATCTGCCAACTTGGATGATATTTACAAGTATTTGAGCACCTTGAGATATGGCTTATTGGGCTATAATGGGTTTTTATTGGGTCACCACTAAATAAGGTGATAATACAATGTCGACATTTGATGAATATTATTTAGATTGCCTCGAACTAAGGAAATAGAGAATTTTAGAATACCATTTATAAAACCAATGAGAATATGGTGGAATGGAATAGTTTAAGCTAGGATAATGGTATCATCTGAAGTTGCTGATATATAATTGAGATGTGGCAATTGAAAGAGGAGGTTGTGGATAGTTCAGAGAGATTGTAACAGCAAAGAATCACTGTACTCAATAAAAAATAAAATTGTCATCGGCCAATTGGTCCTAATTATTATATTTCTCTGTGTGTTCAGAGGACCGAAAATCCTCAAATTGTCTGTTTGTGGTTCAGTGGGTTTGACCTGTGCAACCCTTACAGCATATCCTTATGGAATCGCCCAAAGTAATAAAAATGCCCTTGATGTAGTGTTGCATGAAATGCTCAAGAAAAGTAGGTTGTTCAAAGATACATCCACTATGGGCTCTAATTGTATTTGGAAAGATGGCAGATAGTTCCCTTTGTCCCAGAATGGATTACGGCCACCTCAACAATAACACAGATCATGATCCTTACCCCCTGCCATTAGAACATACAATCAGCCAAAGATTGCAAAGTTGTGGATGTTTTCAAAACTCAATCTGGTGAACACCTTTAATCAAATTTGGGTGACAGAAGGTCAGGAATTGCTTACCGCTATCCAGACAAGATGAGGCATATTCCAATTTTGAGTGATGCCTTTTGGGCTGAAGAATGTGCCCACAACATTCCAAAGGATTATTGATAGTGTGCTGTCGGACCTCCAGTTCACCTGCGCGGTCACATATACCAATGACATCCTGGTACATTTACCCTCTCCCAAACAACATGCAAAGGACCTGGATGCGGTAGTGGCTGTCCTGCATAAGGCTGGTTTGTTTGTCAAGCCGTCAAAATGCGAATTTTATTGGGGAGAAGTCACATTTTTGGTCAATATCATCTTGAAAGATGGGTATGCCATCCTGCCAAGAAAACTTGATGCTATCCGCAAGTGGCCAAATCCAATGTCTCAGAAGCAATCAAGAAGCTTCTTGGATAACATAATATTCTTGAAAAAAATCTCTCCTGAACTATCACAGCTAGCTGCCCCTCTCATCCACTCACGGGCAAGAAGGTTTCCTTTTGGTGGGCGCCTGAGTGCTAGCAGGCATTTGATTCAATTAAGGAGGTGTTATTGTCACCTCTATCCTTAAGCATGTGAATCCCTCCAAAACCTATATTGTAGCATGTGATACGTCTTCTGCTGCGATAGGGGCTGGCTTGCTCCAAGAGCATGACAGGTTGAAAAGGCGACCACTTATTTTTCCTGCAAGTTTTCTTCCACAGCGCAATCCTGGGCCATCTATGACAAGGAGTTGGGAGCCGTGGCTTGGGCTTTGACCCACTGTAGGTATCTCTTGCAGGGCGTTCAGCATGAGTTGACTGTGCATATGTACCATTAAGCTCTCCTCTATTACCGCAAGCCACAGAAACCGGCGCCCTGGCAGGATTGTACCTACCAGGATCTGTGCAGCTTTATCTTAAAATACGAGTTTGTGAAAGGAGTGTTAAATATGATTTCCAATTTTCTACGCTGCAATCCCGCCATTTTCCCAGTTGACTCTAATGAGGCGGATCTCATCACGGTCATTCCCTCAACCCAAATCTTAGCCATTGTACCACCTGTGGTTTTGGCATCAGGCTTAGCCTCAGAAACGCCCTTGATTTCTCGGGTCTTAGCAATGCAATGGCATGTGTGGAAGGGGGATCTTTTGGAGCAGTTGTCCCTCCCAACTTAAAAGTATTCCTTGTATTATCTGGCTGAGGGACTCATTCAGTTCAAGGTCACGGGTGTGGGTTCCTCCCCACCTCTAAGCTGAAGTAATTCAGGCCCATCACAATCCTCCTGCAGTTGGCCACCTGGGGAATAAGAAGTGCATCGATTAAGTGAAGTGTACCTATAACTGGGCAGGCTTGTCAAAGGATGTTCCAGCATGGATTGGCAACTGTGTGACTTATGCGCAGGCCAAATCAGATTAATCTTGGAGGAATGGTCTTCTGCACCCCTTGTAGCAGGCAGAGGGGCTGTAGACATTGGTATCTGTGGACTTAATTGTTGATCTTCCTATCTTAAAGGGATTTACTGGGTATGTTGGTTGTAGACTTCTCTACTAAATTCTCCCTGTTTATCCTGTGCTCCTCCGACATTACTTTTGAAGCAATTGCCCGCCTATTTTTGCACCATGTGTTTTCAATGTTCAGTATCCTGCAGGAAATTGTCAGCAACTGTGGGCCCCAATTTATGGAGCAGTTTTGGAATGAGCTCCTAGCAATCTTGAAGATCACGCCCTGTCGCTCCACTGCATACAATATACAGTTTAAATGGCCAAACTGAACGAGTTGATCAGACCTTGGAGCAGTACCCGCAGTGCTACGCTGCAGCCACTCATGATACCTGAGTGGATGACCTCCCTTTTGTCCAGTTTGCATATAATAATGGGACACATGTATCCATAGGCTTCTCCCCATATGAAGCGAGCTTGGGATATAATCCATTATTTTCAGTCAGTCCATGCTTTTGTCCAGAGATACCAGCATCAGCCGATCACGCTCAGCACTTTTGTGCCACACAGGACTTGGTTTGGAAGCACTTGACTAAGGCCATAACTGATTATAAAAGATTTATGGATTTGAAGCAGCTCCTGGTGCACAAAATAAAGGTATATTCACATTTCATGCTTGACACGCACCACTTGCTCATGCAGGTGCCTTACACAAGTTTGCAAGTAAATGCTTTGGTCCCCATTTGTGGAATAAGACTTAGGAAATGATGCTTTTATTTTGAAACTGCCACACCACTGGAAGCAACATTCAGTCTTCCATGTGTAGCAGTTGTCCCCGTTCAAGGGGTGATCCAATAGAACAAGATCCCATTGTGATCAAGGGCGCAGAGGAATCTGAATTATATGGCATCCTGGCTACCCATAAACCATGGCGATCAGTTCAATATCTAGTTGCGTAAAAAAGACTATCCAGACTATGAATATAGCTGGGGTTGGCGCTCAGAACTGTGATAACTGCTCAGAGCTCATTGAAGCTTTCCACGCTACCCACCTGGATGCTTCCAACCCTCTCCCTAAAATTGCTACACTGATGGCGATCAAGTTGCTCAAGGCCCATAATAATAAGGACCTCGCTCAATTTCCCTATGGTGGCGCTCCCCTTTTTTAAAAGGGAAGGATAATGTAAGTCTGGGGGAGAGCCCACTCCACTTGGACTAGGTGGCGTTCCCTTTCCCATAAAAAGAGAGTCTGAAAAGGCCATATGCACCTTTCATCTCCCAGGGCAACCTTACCCATGTGGTGGACAAGTGGTGGGTAACAGCTTACCCTTTGAGGACCCCACCACCCATTCCAGTATTAACTTCGACTTAATTAATACTGCAAATCAAGGAATATGTGCTGAGTTATAGAAAAGTCAGCATCCCCAAGGGGTAAAATGTATAAATAAAGTTGATGGCAACAAGCCTTCAGGACCAGGGCCTGAGAGCCCAAACCCTCGACAACAAAGCCTGATGGGCGCGTACTTTTGGCAAACAAAGCATCTAGTGTCAAATCTTTGGCAAAGCTCGCCAATGGCGTCGGGCCATTGGGAAAAATTGCTGCAGTTCAAAACCCTCCCTGAAAGCATCAAAATCTTTTCCAGATATTTCTCGCTTGGTAAAACAGAAGCCATAGAAACTGGGTGCTGGCGGGTTGGGTGCCCCAAACCCATTCCCAACCTCTTAGGACAACCCTACGTGGAGTTTACCTTTGGAGGTAGCCATTGCCTGTTGAATGAGATGCCATCACTCTGTTGTTAGAACCATGTAAAATATGCAATTTGGGCATCTTTGGATGAACTGACAGTGACTCAGCCTACCGCAGTACTTTTGAAGTCAGTTCAAAATAAGTTTTTTACCCCTATTGCTTAAAGTTCGCTGGATTAGGTATAATCTCAAGGGCCCCAATCCCGCGCTTTCCTAAGCTATTACCCAAAATTGATTGTCTATTTAAGCAGTTATAACACACTGAAATTGAAGATCAATTCTCTTATTTTTAAATCTAATAAATACCTTCTCATGCTCAAATTAATTTTAAGTTGAATTTTTTGACAAACCCATTGATATTTTAAATGTGGCCCGCGGGCCTTGTATTGACTGGGTGGCCCCAGCCACGTTATTTACTTTAGTCCTCACTATAGTCACTTGGGCCTTTTGTGTCAAGATCTTTATAAAATTTTCCCCAATCTCGCAACTCCTTACACCCAGGTCTATTGGCCCTGAGGCTGCAACATCTTGGTTCCTCGCTGGGTTGTTTTTCACATTTGTGGCCTGTCAAGGCTCTAATATGACTAGATGATAAGCCCAAAATGACAATGGCAAATTGGATAGAATCTGCCAACAATGTTTATAGAGTATGAATATTTGAGCGCCTTAGGATGAGGCGGTATTGGGTTAGGATGAATAATTATTGAATCGCCTCAAAATAAGGTGATTAGGCGATGTTGATGTACAATGAATAATTTGGTATGATTGGCTTGAACTAAGGCGATTGTGAATTTAATAGAAGGTAGACTCTGCTGGAACTAATGAGAATATGTCCAAAGAATAGTTTAATCAAAAAGGCTGATATTAACTGAAATAGCTAATATATAAGCGAGATGAGAAGATTGAAACATGGAGGATTGTTAGTAGAAGAGAGCGAGCGTGACAGTAAAGTATCCACTGAAAATATTATATTAAATAAATAGTGTCGTCAGGGCAATTGGTCCATAATTTATTAAGTTTATTATGTTGCCTTGAGGATGAAAAGCTTCTTATTGTCAGTCCTGTTGCACAGTGGGTTTAACCCTATGCAAAACCCCCTTGGCGTATCTATACTATACCACCAAAATTATAACAGTTGTGCTCACTACATGGTCCCATTAATAAACAATAAAAATAAAAAATAAATGAAAACTTCAGGCGTCAGCTAAGTCGCATCAGGCCTGCACTGATGGGGAATCCTTCCAGCACACTAGGCAAACTGAACATGCAGAAATTAGACTTGCTTTGGACGCTATTCTCAAAAGATAGGATGAGCTTCTTTAGTAGGTTTTTTATTCATAAGCTGCCTCCATTTGATCATGATGGGAACATCCATGGATTCTTTAAGCGATTTGAGTTTGAAGTGAAAGGAGCTTCAGATTGGAGTAAAGCAAAATTGTTAATATCCATATTAGATGTTGGAAGCACCGACCAAGATACTTGCTATCTTCAAACAGTTCTATTACCTATCAAGAAGTGAAGGATACTGTGCTGCGGTTGTTTGGAGGAACCAAAAAGTGCCGCAGTGGAAGGCTGAGTCCTTTACCATTGGGTTTCAGCATAATGAGACCCTCAACATTTTTGCTGACTAATTTATGGCGGAAGCCTGCGTGTTAATTGGGGCAGAGACTCTATCTGAATCCAACGTAAGCATAGCGATGACCTTTGCAGTGAAGCCAAACTGTGATCTTTACAATGTCATGGTTCCATACCTAGGTGATGATGTACCCTTGCTTAAAATTGTTCAAATTTTGTGACATCTATCCGTTACCTTTACTCCGCCCAATACAGAGTGGAAACCTACCACATCCGCCACTGGACTTTCTTATTCAGGAGATTTATCCCTCCCTGTTCAGAGTCCATCTAGTATCCATCAGCCTTATTATAACTACATGCCTTGCCCTCAACCGAGTTACCATATCAGTTCAACTATTAGAATAAGCCTGTTTCACTGATTAACCACAGTCCAACTTTCAGTATGGTCCATCTTACAACAATCAAGGACGCAGGCTAGGGGTCAATTGTTTTGAATGTGGTCACTCTGAGCACCTGGAATGAGGTTCCCCCAATCATCAGGCCTATTACTTACCGCAGGACCAGTACAATAAGGGAAAAGTATGAGTGGAGTAGAGATGGGACTCTCTACCTCCGCTATTCCAACCACAAATGTCCTATACGAACCTATCCATGTGCATTCAGCAGGAGTCCCTCAGTATGATGACACATCCTATATCAGCATCTGGTTGGAGGGGTGAATGTGCTGACATGAGCGCAAACCAAGGACATGGCAGAAGAAGGACCCCAGGAGCAACAGAAGCCTTATGCCTTTCAAATGTTTGACCAAATTTCTACTGGTGAGCAAAATCCGTCCTTCAATGCACCTTTCTTAAAGGGGGTAAACGCCGCCCTCCCTGTGGACGCTATTGTTAAAAAATACCCTAGAGTTAATGAGGGTATTATGAGCTTCCTTAGGGAAAGAAATCCTTTAAATGTCCACGTTTTAAACATCAGAATTCATTTATTCTGAGAGTACATACTTTGACATTGTCATAGCAAAAACTTGAGTCCGCGCTACAATAGATACAGGTGCTCCAGTTAACGTAGTGTCCACTAAGTTGGTGAAAAAGTTGACATTAAAACCTGATTTAAATTGCTCAGTGTATGGGATTGTGGCACGGAAAGATGGTCTCTGAGGGAGCTTACAGCGCGCTACCCTTGCAGTTTGGGTCAATTGTCGTTGTAGCCCTGGCAATAGTGCTACCAAACAATAATTATGACCTGCTAATTGGAACCACTTTTATGTGACACTTTGGGGCTCTTGTTGATATGATGGCGGAGACCTTCAAATTTTCTGGGGAAGCAGATTCCAATTTACTTCACCTCCAGAAGAGTGCCGAAGGATCTGGTGCACATGGGTCATATCAACCTAACATACAGTGATGGGGTGATTCTAGTTTGCTACTATTGACTAAAGAGAAAGACCTGGGCCCTCCCCCAACAGGTATACAAATATCAAGGGCTGCCACTCAAAGCATCTGGGTCAATGTCCATCCCCTCCGGTCATCAAGTAAAAGTGAACACCAAATTGGTGGTAGAAGTACCAGACAGGCTCTATGGAGGAGCTATTAGTCCTTATCAGCAATAGTGGCTTGAGCCTCGTGTGGCTCCAGGCATCATACTTTTGAAAAGGGATAAAATCAAGGTTTTGTTAGTGAATCTATAGAATGAACCAATGCAAATCAGCCGGCATCAAATAGTGTCATATTTACACTTGACCTCAGTTGAGGAGGTACAGGTTCACAAGTTTAGGTTGCTGGATTATTTGGTCTACCCGTCAAACTGCACCCTGGAATAATGGCGGTGGTACCACATGGAAATTTAATGGGGTTATCAGAAGACCAGAAAGAACAAGCAATAGCTTTATTTGAAAAATATAAGGAGAACTTTGCGTATGACGATCATGACTTAGGGTGCGCTTAGGGGGCGGTCCATCAGGTGGACACTGAGGATCATCCTTTATCAAGTATTAGAAAATCCGCCAACAAAGAGCAGCTGATGAAGTCGTCACTGAGGAAGTTGTTAAGCTGCTGGAGCAAGGGATGCTCAAACCCTCAAAGATTCCGTGGGCTTTGCCTGTTCTAATTGAAAAAAAGAAGGACAGTACCAACCGGGTAGTAATGGTCTACTGGAAGCTCAACAGCATTTCCAAAAAGGACTCATACCCCTTGCTGCAAATCGACAATGCCTTGGATCAATTGGGAGGAGCTCATTACTTCTCAGCGATGGATTTGATATCCAGTTATTAGCAACTCAAGTTGCTCACGGTGGAACAGAAGTGCTCCATTATCACGTCCAAGGGATTTTCCAACCGACCTAGATGCCACAAGGGCTGTGTAATGCCCCAGCTACGTTCCAACAGGCCATGAACACTATTCTCAGTGACCTTAAGCTGTTTTTCATACTTGTGTATCTCAATGATATCAATGCCTTTTCATGTACATTTTTTGAGCATCTTACACATCTGGAGGAGGTCTTTTGCCGGCTTGTGGAGGCCAACATCAAAACCAAACCCCATAAATGCCACTTCTTTAAGGACCAACTGGAGTACCTTGGGTTTATGGTAGATGCGACTATACTGAAACCCCAACCATCTAAGGTGGAGGCTATCCGAAAGATGACTATGCCAACTAGTAAGAACGATAACAAGTCTTTTTAGGGATGGTCAGCTATTGTCACCGCTTTATACCTAACTTTAGTTGTATTGGAGGTCCGCTGTTTTAGCTATTAAAGAATGATGCTGCATTTGAATGGACAGAACGTCATCAATACTCCTTTGAAACACTTTAGATGGCGCTAAGCAGCGCCAGTGCTGCGCTATCCAAATTTTGATTAAAAGTTATTTTACAGACGGTTCATCCCTTATCCACCGTTGGCAGTCCTATCCCAAAAAAGAATATGAGGTGGAGGAGCACCACGTTGCATACTGCAGTCAGAGCCTGAATTGCCATAATTGTAATTAAACCGTTACCAAGCAGGAGTGCTTAGCGGTGATCTACACATATAAGCAATTTAGAGTGTACTTGCATGGAGTAAAGTTCAAAGTCATAACTGATCACACTTCGTTATGTTGATTGCAAAACCTTAAGGATCCTGAAGGGCATCTAGTCTGAAGGCCCTCAATCTACAGGCCTTTGATTTTGAGATTCTCCACCAACCTGGAGCAAAACACCAGAACTCCAATTGCTTGTCAAGGTTGCCAATGGTTGCTGTCACAGCGGATCTGAGTGATGTGATGTATGACAAAATTCTCAGCTGAAAATATGACGATGAACCGCCTCAAGTCATAAAGGCATAAACAAGATGTGAGCAAATACCTTCCAATGGAATGGTGATTTGTACAAGCAGATTGGGGATTCTACAATGAACTTTCTGAACCTTCAGCCTGGTCCAGCATTATTATGAGCGCACATACAGCAGTTGGACATGGTAGAGTGCGCAAGACGTTGGAAATGTTTCAGCCTCATTATTACTGAGAAACATGAACTTCGATGTGCTTGAAACTATCACCTTCTGTCACCAATGCCAAGTGGAAAAGCTGTTCTGCCATAAGACCTCATACATGTTAGTGAAACTGCACTTTGCTTGGAATATAGTTTCCATTAATGTTGTGGGGCACCCGCCGATGGGAGCTAACTGGTCCAAATACATTCTGGTGGCAATCCAGCACTTGACCAGGTGGGTTGAAGCGCGGGTAATATGGGATTTGGGGTCGGTCACAGTGGCCAATTTCCTAATGTAATGTATCATCCAGCGACATGGCTGTTCTCAGTTCCTCCTTACCGATAATGGAACAAACTTCACTTCCAACATCCCTCCAAAGCTGAACAAGCTTATGGCCATCCATGGGTCCTAACAACCCCATACACCCTGAGTCTAATGAGATGGTTGAGCGAGTTGATGGGACTTTAGTGAATATACTCCGTAAACTGGTAGCAGATCAACCTTCATATTGGTGTTCCATCTTTTCCAGCGCCAGCTTCACTTATAACATTGGCTATCATTCTACCATATGGAAGAGCTCCTTTCAATTACTATATGGATGATACCCTGCTCTTCCGGCGCTGCTCTATGCCTGTGTAGAAGCTACCAGAGGAATGGATCCCAGTGTTATTTGATGACTCTAGCTGACATGTTAATCAAATTGCAAACTGAAGCATACTTGTTCATCTTAGCTAAGAAGGCTAAGAATCAGGCTGCAAATCAGGTATGGCGTAGTGGGATAGCTCAGTTTAAAGATGGGGACATGGTTCTATTCCATGACTTCACAGGTTTGGTCAGAAGCACAAATTGGCTAGTATCTGATTCAGTCCATTTGAAGTTATTGAGAAGACAGATGTTGATTCTTATACTATCAAGAACCCTGCAAGCAGTCATATTATTAAACAAGTGCATGCAAAGTTCCTCCAGGCGTATAAACAATAAAAGACTTATAGTCAAGTCAAGGGGGGTAAAGTTGAAATTTATAATACAACTGGATGGTAAGCCTGAAATGGCCGTGGCGAATTGGCTAGAATCTGCCAATGATGATTATAGAGCACAAATATTTGAGTGCCTTAGGATGAGGAAATATTGGGTCAGGATGGATAATTAATGGATTTCCTCCAAGTAAGGTGCTTAGGCAATGTCAATGTATGACAAATAATTGGTACATCACCTTGAATTAAGGCTATTGTGAATTTAATGAATGGTAGACTCTGCTTGAACCAATGAGAATATGGCAGAATAAATAGTCTAAGAAAAATGGTCAGTAGTGACCGAAGTTGTAAATATATAAGTGAGATGAGAATATTGAAATGGGGAGGATTGTTAGTAGAAGAAAGCGAGCAGAACATGGAATTATCCGCTAAAAATATTATATTATATAAAATAGTGTCATTGGGGCAATTGCTCCATAATTTATTAAGTTTATTATGCTTTGAGGACGACAATTTTCATATTGTCAGTTCTGTTTCTCGATGAGTTTAACCCTGTGAAAAACCCCTTGATGTATCTCCTCTATATTGCCAAAATTATAACATGGCCTGTTGGCACTCCGTTAATTTTTATGTCCAACCATATTCAAATGTCATTTGAGTGGCAATGCCCCTGGATTTCTTGCTCACCTTTTGGGGCTTTTGCATCCTGCCTGGCGGGCCAGTTTAAACTTTATTTGCCGTTTCCCTGAAACGTGGTTCCATAACTTATTCTGGATACAATAATTTAGCCAAATATATCTAGTTGAACGAATATCTAGGAAATCTAGAATAATAAAAGCTTTTTACTTTAATATTGCTAGCGGTTAATTAGTATCCTTAATCCAATTCACCCTGTTTAACATATTACTATCACCTATAGTTTATATTAAGAGATTGTCCTGTAAAACTTTACTTACCTAGCTCATCTTTGCTTATTGGTAGTTTAATATTACTACTTCAGGACATAAATATTTACTCAGAAGTATAGAGTTTTTACTAGATGTCAAGTTTTGACTTAACCTTAGCCTAAATAAAGATTATCATTTATAGTCATTGCATAAATTATTTATTTTAGTTTTTATAAGCTAGAAACAATTAATAATTATTAGTTGGTATGACTATTGTAGCTATAGAGACCCAACCTCTTGGGCTAGATGAGGAAAAGGTCCCCTTTAGAAAGAAGAAGAAGGGATCTAATGCCCCTGTTAAGCCCTTGGCTCAACTGGGGGACTTGGGTCATGTAGTGGATGAACGTTGGGTCACTGCATTGGCACCAAAAAACCCCACCACAGTACCCCAGTTGGCTGCTTCTGCTCTGATTGAAAGGATTAAAGAGGTCTGTAATGAGGTAATTCATGCCAGAAGCATTCAACAGCAGCTTCCCCTCCCACTGAGCCTCACTCCGCCACCCTTTATGCCCTTGGGAAAAAGGAAATGGGCCTTGAAACTTAGAAAAAGGGCTCCTGAATCAGAAAACTGGGTCTGAGACACGGAAAATTATACCTAAGGTCTGGGAAAGCCAATCTGAGTCAGAAATTCGCTTTTGGGGATTTTTGAAAAATCTTTAAAATTTTATTGGAATTGACCCTGGCGGAACCCAATTCAGCCGCCCCTTCTATCTGAGTTAATCCACTTATGTTTGGATCAGTGAGGGTCCCTCTCTGGCGGATCCAATGATTACGCTGCCAGAGCTTTTGTGACCTTTGCGTAAGCCAGATGACGAAGCCCTGAACCCAGGCTGAGTACACATGAGTACGTCAGCTAATGCTGCCCAGGAAAAATGTACCCATGGCCCCCTTTTCCCCACTTCACATATATAAGGCAACTGCCTCTGTAAGGAGCAGTTGTTGGTCCATTTTTACCTTTAAGTTTAAATAAAACTTCACCCTCCATAACCTACTCCACAAGCTTCACAGCTTTCTTTACAATACTTTTACTTAACCCAGAAAAGTACGCAGTGATCTGCATCCTAGGGCTGATGGTCATCAAATGGGCCCTCCAAGACATCAATCCGGTGGCCCACCAAACAGTGATTGCAATCAGGAATTAGCCACAAGCCTACGGCATCAATCCGCCGCTTTGGAAGAATCCTCTGATCCACTGAACTCTTCACAATGACCTGTTTGCCATTTGGCACCTGGTGGACCAGCTTCAGGTCCGCCTCTAACTTTGCAAAATAATTGAAGAATTCAACCTAATCTGCCTCGCTACTCTGCTAGTGGTTCAGCGCAATTTTGGAAGAGTGAGGCCATCTCCACTAATTGCGGTTCTCTATTTGGAGGTGAGTACTCACCGTCCACACAACCATGAGGTGGAAACCAGGCGCCAAACCATCTGGGTCATTCCGCCAAGGGTCAATCTGGCCCAAATCATTTTGTAAAATGATCCGCCACGTTGGTGATGCACCCAACCTCTCTACCCAGCCTGAAACCCCTCAATGGATGCAAGACGAGGCCCAAGGCATCCTGATGGTCAGAGCGATTTGATTCAATTCAATTTATGAGGCCAATCATTTATAAAAATTTTGAAAATTTTTATGATTTTCAGAAATTTTACTATGATGATCCAGTCCAAAATGGGTGGAAACTGAAGCCAAAGGTCAACAACTGCAAAACTAGGAGGATTGGTCATCCTCTTTGCCTCTCTCACCCTTTTGGGATGCCCCAGAAAGACCCACGGTTTCTCATTGCACCCATTTGGTTTGTTATGAGGGCCTTTGGTATGTTTATTAACTTCTAATTCCCTCACCAGAATAATAGGGGGTCCCTCCTACAACTGCTCAGAACTGCTATGCCCTTGGCATTCTGGGCTTTCCACTGGGTTATTACACACCCAGATTGGAAGCCCAGTCTTACTTTAATCAGCAGATTACATGACTGGCCCTAATCCCATGCTTTCCTAAGCTATTCTTTGGATCAATTGTATATTTAAGCACACATAACACATTGAGGAAATTGATGGTCAGTTTTCTTATCTTATAATTCATTAAAATCTTGCCATGCTCCAATTTACTGATTTATTTAAATTAAGCTTTGCTAAACCATTGCAACTCCTCCAATGTGGCCTCATGGGCCACCCATCAACAATGCAATCCCAGTCATGCCAGTAGCTCTAGCTTATACAACAGTCAATATGGCTTATTGTGTTGAAAATCTTGTGGAACTCTACCCAATTGCAGAGGCCATCCACCAGCAGAATATTGGTAATGGGATTTTAACCAGATGGAATCATCCAATGGTTTGTTATTATTTTGGATGAAATGGCCAATCCTGAAAGAATGGCTTATTGACTGAATTTTGTGTTATTTGATATGATTGCTGGTTCAATGCTCCATAATTTGGGTTTAATCAAAATTAGTATTCCACTAAGTTTGGAATTAGGTTTGAGTGGTGCCAATTGGTGGCTCTAAATTAGTATAAGGATCACCAGCAACTAATAGCTGAGGATGATCCAATTGGTATTAGTCAGCAGAATCAGTGTTTAATGCCAACTGCCATTTGTGGACTGTTGTGGGATTTCTGACAGAAAGCCAATGTATTTGCTTCAAACTTTCATCTATTAATTTGCTGCCTGCACTGCTAATATGATGTTGGTAGATCCAACAATTACAAATTTGAGGCAGCTGAGGTTGTTTCCAGTGCCTCATTTAGTATAATCAATTATCAACTGAATAAGGTGATTCTTAATCAATTGACTGAGATAAGTCAAGAAGAGATGTCAGCAAGATGCCAAGATATTCTGAGTCAAAGTGAGCGACTGAAATTGTTTCCAGTGCATTATTATCAACTAAAAGGTCAAACCAAAATTTGATATTTATTTAGAAATTATTTATATGGCTCACCAGCAACTTAAGACTGAGTATGAGCTAAAACTAATTTGGACATTGGGAAGGCTGGAGCGAGAGAGTCGATGCCAGGGAAGAGAATAGTGCAGTAGTAGAATAAGAAGAGTAGTTGGCTGGAAGAACCAGCAGAAAAGCTTGTCACGATTCCAATATGACTGGACAAACTGCACTAAGTCAATATGATGGAATGGATGGAATCCACCGAGTTGTTATGAATATGATTAATTGAGTGCCTCAAAATGAGGCGATATTGAGATTGTTGGGAAATCAGCCAAATTGGGTGATTGTAAATTGACAAATGAATAATTGGTGGAACCAATGAGATATGGTGAAGTTAATTACTAAGCCATGAAATCAGTACCATCTGAAGTTGTTACCATACAAGCGGGATGAGATGATTGAGGAAAAAAGGTTGTTAATAGTTTTAGATTAAGTACTACAGCGAGAATCTGCTATATTAATACATAAAATAAAAGAGAGTTGAGGGAGCGAGTGCTCCATATTTACCTATTTATTTATAAGTTTATTCTATCATGTCAAGGATAACGATCATTATGTTGTTAGTCCTAATTGCTCAGTGGGTCAAACCCTGTGCAAAAATCCGTCAGCGTATCTCTCAAGTCCACCAGTTTTAGAACAAAGCTGATAGGTCAGCAGTGGGCTCAGTAGCCCTTTTGTAGTTTTTATAAGTACCTGGTGCTTCCTTCTCAGTAAATATCTCCCTTTGCCTAATTTACCTTTTTTATAAGTTTATATTTATTTCATTGGTTGGAGTTTAGGCTAGGGGATCCCTGAATGGCGCAGGTGAGACGCCAAGGGGATATCCAGCACCGGTGGCTTTATTGCCTAAGGCAAAATAGCAAGGGCTGACCAGTCTTCATACTGGTTGGTCTGCCAACTAGCAGAGTCCATAGTCAATTTTCCTACAATTGGTATCCTGTGGGCTCAACTATTCCCACCATAGGCAAGGATCCGCCCCCTCACCCAAGTTTTCATACCCTGTTTCCTTATGGGGATCTCCAAACTACCCAATCTAATTTTATAACTCCCCACTTCTAGGCCTACTCAGCCTGAAGGTACAACGGCTTGGTTTTTTGTGGGGTTCCTTTTTACATTTGTGGCCTTCGCCCTCACTTGTTAATCACCTTTCCTTATACCACAACGTCGTTTGAGTGAAAATGCCTCTGGCACTCTAGCTCACCTTTTGGGTGCTTTTGTATCCTGACTGGAAGGCCAGTCTAAACATTATCTGCCGTCTATCTGACAGTTTGGTCATGGCTTGATGGATGATGGCATTCTTAATGGCAGAACTGGCAGAGCATGCCACAGGCATATATGGTAGGGAGTGTTGCAGTTTGAATTGAATTTGTCTGGGATGCTTAAATCTATTAGGATGGGCATGCCATATTATCAATTGAGTTGGAAAGCTTTGATACTTATTGGACTTAAATTTGGTCTGATTGTTCAATTCATATCAGAATTTGGGTTAAACCTCTTGGGAGAGCTCAAACTCCTTTTTTAATGAGTATATATTGAATTAGAAGGAAATATGAAAACTGGTAGTGATTTTTAGCTTCCACAAACTCTTTGAACACCCCCAATCCTTTCCAACAACTCTGTGGTAGTAGGGACGACTAAAGGGGATAATCTTAAGTGGTTAGGCTATAACCCATTGCTTCATCAACTATATGGGTAAAGTCACATTGCCTGTGAGGGACACAGCTGCCTTATTAGGCCCCTTCTTTGTTCTGTAAGGGTGCTACATCATGCTAAGGCTTAGATGCTGATCCACAGGACTTACATTCATGGCCTTCTTGGGTTATGTGATATTTTTTATAATATCATAAATGTTATGTTTATCCCACTTTGGCATCAGCACTGTGTGTGGTTATTTATTTCTGTTCATTTTGGTAGCATGTTCCCTGGTTCTCTGGTTGTGGACTCCCCATCACCTCTCTGAGAACAGGAGAGGTACATACACTTTCCTCAAAAGTATCTCAGTACTGATATCTGTACATTGGAATAAAAGTGTTGGAGATGGCAGATGGAAAGATTTTTTACCAATTATATTCTTATACACAGCTATCAGTTTTAACTTACCCATAATTATTGGCCTGTAAGCCAGGACACACTTATTTAGGTGCTGCTATATGAGCCTTTGGCATAGGAATTGAAGGGTTGCATAACCTTGTATCTGAATCTGTGGTTATAGGGGGCACTTTTTGCATTTTAAAAGCTCTTTGATAATCTAATATGGTTACTATCACTTCTACTAGAATCTTCAATTATATTTTAAAGTACAGCCAGTGACATGCAACAGTTTACTGTCAGATTAGATGTTTTAAGCATAACTGGTCTCATTAAAGTTTATCTACCATCAGCAGCCTAAGTAGATATTGGTCAGAACTTAAAATGATAAGCTATTGTGAGTGGGGCAGTTAGTTTTTGAGATTAACTTAAGGGGCATGAGTTGAATAAGGTTAATGGTATAATTAAATGGTACTCACTTTATTACTTAAATAAAAATAGATTTGGAGATTTTAAGAACTTGATATAGCATTCAAAAAATGATTTAAGTTTGCCTTTTGGTAAAAAACCTAAGAGCATGATATGACTTATGGCTGAAGGTTGTTAGAAACTTTTTAAACATTTTATTTACTGTTATGATAGGATACTATCATTGTGTTTTGTCATTTAACTTTTAAAAGAACAATACCTGAGATGGTTAGACTAATTTATTAATGGTTGGATTAGCCTAACTAAAACTGTGTATAACAGCAGGCAAGTAGCTGGTAGATATATTCAAGTTTATTTAATTTATATTAAATTAGGTAGCATTTTAGTTGTGGTGGTTTAGGAAATTATCCTGTAAACAAATCATTATAAATGCATGTTTATTTTAACATCTATAGATAGACTATTTACCAATCTAAGGTGAACTTAACAAAAATATTATATGAAATATACATTTAATTGTTCAGATGACTTGATTAGTTTAATATTTCAGGTAAGGTTGGCAGTTTTTACTTATTTAGTTTTTATTATTTGATTGATTTTATCAGTCAATTATATGGTAAACTTTTGATATCTATCTATATTAGCTCGTTTTATTTATTGGTTGATTTAATTGGTTAATCTATAGTTAAGTTACTGATCACCATCTACAGTAATTCATTTTATTAAATTTAGTTGATTTTATTGGTCAATCTATGCTAAATTTACTGATCGCCATCCACAATAATTAATTTTAAATCTAGCTGATTTTATTGGTCAACCTATGCAAAAACGATCCACACTCATAAAATTTTAAGCTCGTCATATATGATCTCATATTGCCTGGATTTTGAAAATACCCCCAGCCATAGGACATTTATCATGTCAAAATCTTTACCATAAAAATTACTCTTTGGGTTATATTTTAATTAACCCCCTTTTAATCGGGTTTACCAACTTCGATATCGGGTTCAACTTGAGCCTTAATTTTTGATTCGAACTTTAGCGAAGGCTCGATATGGTGATGGGATAGAAGTCGGATTTTAGAGTGGCGGCCAATCGTTATTTAGGGCGTATTTAATTTGAGTATCGGGAGTTGGTCAACTCTATGCCACCGACTACCCATGATGATTAAAGCATGAAGTTTTATGTCTATAGTACAAGAGTATTGGTTTACCCGTACCGGTATTTCGTTTAGGTACCTTTTACTCTAATCTGTTTGTTACTTTGTGTTGGGTTCGGCTATAAACCCGGTCCCCGATTTTTGTTGGGGATGTGGGTGGGCGTGAGGATCGGTATCTGGTTACTACTTTGGTTTCAATCCATATTTTCGCCAGCTTGGTCATATCTCGCTCGGGGGTCGGTTTATGGTTACACTTGAGCTCGGGTTAATTTCGCGATAAGCGGGTGAGGTTATTGATTTAGACCTGCCTCTTATCTGTGCGCCGGCTTGTGGCTGAAGAAGGTAATGGTGTTAAAGTTAAGGGTATTCTGGTGCAAGACATTAAGTTGCGAGTTAACCTTCAAACTAGCTTGCTTCCTACAGTTTTGGGAGTGCCAATAGATTCCACTGAGCTCTACGATGGATCGGTTAACGGGTTGGTCACAGTGGAAGTTGGTGGGCAACCGTTTTATTTTTTTATCGGTCGGTGGTGAAGGTTGGGTTTGGCATGCGACGCGTGCGTATTTATAGTTTTAGAGCTCGGGTAAAGCGATAACGCTTTTCAATGGGGTTCGGCGGGAGGCTGCGGCATGCCAAACATGCTTCTTAAGTTGGATGGGTCCATTAGTAGCTCTTCTGCGAACAGGCGGGCGTACGTTTAGGGCGGACATCTAAATTTAAGGTTGATCTCAGATGGAGTATTCCGAGTTTCATGAGCAGATCCATTATCACCACATCCAGAAGGTTCACAAACTCGGGGAAGGTGGGTTTGGCCAGGTGTTCAAGGTCAAGTACCGAGGGTTGACGTACGCGTTGAAGCAGCTCCGGCCGCCCCACGCGGGGTCGGAGGCCAAGTTCCGGATGGCCGTGGAGAGCCTGAAGCGGGAAGCCAAGGCGCTGCTCTCGCTGGGGAGGTCGGAACACATCGTCCAGCTCTACGGGTCTTGCCGCGACGCCACGGGCAGCGAGTGCCTACTGATGGAGTTTGTCAACGGGATGGATTTGGCCAAGCTGATCGAGCAGCGCAAGGATCTGCTGCCGTGGCCCACGCGGCACTCGGTGACGTTGGGCATCGCGCGCGGGGTCGACTTTATCCACAGCAAGAACATCCTGCACCGCGATATCAAGACCGACAACGTGTTGCTCGAATTGAGCGGCGACGCGGTGGTCCAGGTCAAAATCGCCGACTTCGGGATCTGCCGGCTCGAGAACGACCTGCTGGCCACCCACCACACCATGATGATGGCGGCGGGGGTCGGGTCGGCGCCGTGGATGGCGCCCGAGCTGCTCAACCAAAGGTTTGTCCACCCCACCGCCAAGTCCGACATCTACTCGCTCGGGGTGGTGATGTGGGAACTGGCGGCCTTGGCGAGGCCGTATCGGAACTTGGATAAGCTTGAGCTAATCGCCCACAACAAGCAGCATGGCATCATCGAGCCCTTACCGCAGGGTACGCCGCCCGCGTACCAGAACGTCCTGCGCCGTTGCCAGCACCCCGACCCGCAGTACCGCCCCTACGCAAACGAACTTGTCCACATCTTGCTGAATCCCATCTTCAACCCCGCCACCGGCTCCAGTGGTCTGGGCGTGGCGCTTTCCTACACCGGCCATCTCATGCCGGCCGCCGCCCACACCACCATCCCCTTGGATCTACCGGGGCCCAACGCTTTGCCTCCCAAGTTGAATGGCAAAACTAAGGCTGAAGCCGGGGCGTCGCGGTCCACCCAGCACGATCAGGACGATGGCAAAAGTTTCCTTGCCGCCGGCAAAGCTCTGCTGGCCGAGGGGGTGACTATGCCAGAGCTGTAGCCTACCTTCAAAAGGCTTACGATGCTGGGGAGGTGGACGCGATAAACCAACTGGGGATTTTGTACAAGAAGGGATTTGGGGCGAGTCCCCCCGAACTCAAGAAAGCCTTCGAGTGCTTCCAGCGCTCCGCCGAGGTGGGCAACCCCATTGGGCACCTCCTTTTAGGGGAATGCTACTACTATGGCCAAGGGGTGGCGTGCGACCAACATCTCGCGCGCCTTCATCTTACGGCCGCATCTAACCGCGACGTCCCTGGGGCGATGTATCTTTTGGGTATGATGGCGCTACAAGGCGAGGACATGGTTAAGGATGTTGATACGGCCCTCAAGCTTCTGAACAAGGCCGCCAACCTCAAGTATGCGCCAGCCCAGTTCGAGCTCGGCAAGATCTACATGGATGAGCAGGTGCGCCCGCGCGACGTCGGCCGAGCTCTCAAATGGGTTGGGCTGGCGGCGGCCCAGAAGCATCCCGGCGCCCTGTTCATCCGGGCCCACATGTTTGAGTTTGGCGACGGGGTAGTCGCTGATCTGTCTCGGGCGGTTGAGCTGTACCGGCAGTCGGCGGACTTGGGCTGCCCCGAGGCGCAGGTAAACCTTGGCAAGCTCTACTTCGAAGGCCGCGGGGTCCCCAAGGATCCACACCACGCCTTCGAGCTATTTATGGCGGCAGCCTCTGCTGGCCACAACGAGGGCCGGTTCCGTGTCGGGCGGTGTTTCTACGATGGGGTCGGCGTAGCAAAGGATCCTAGCTCATCCTTTAAATACTTTCAACTGGCCGCCCAAGCCGGTCACCCCCAGGCTCAGTTTGGGGTTGGGCTCCAGTACGAGCTGGGCCAAGGGCCTAGGCAGGATCTGGCGCAAGCGCTAGCTTGGTATCGCAAAGCAGCTTTGCAGGGGCTCGTCATCGCTTACCACACCCTCGGGACGTTCTTTCGGGACGGGAAGGGCGTCGCGCAAGATTACGAAGAGGCGTTCAAGTGGTTTCACATGGCGGCCCAGCGCAACCGAGCCGATTCTCAGCTGGAAACTGGGCTGCTGTTCTATTTCGGGCGGGGGGTCGACCGGGATTTTCAAGCCGCGTCCTTCTGGATCTCCAAAGCCGCGTTCCAGCAGAACGCCGAGGCCCAGCGTTGGCTCGGCACCTTGCACGAAAACGGCCACGGCGTGCCCCAAGACATCGCGAGGGCTAACGAGTGGTTCAACCACTCCGAACTTCAGGGGCAGCTTCCCGAACCCGCGCGGAGATCGGCTCACTCAACTTCCAGGCCTTCGGAGGATCCGCAGTACCGCCTGGCTTTGGCGCTCGATCAGGAGAGGGACGAAGAGGGCGCCCTTGCCTGCTGCCGTAAGGCTGCATCCCAAGGCCACACCTTAGCGCAAAATTGGCTCGGGTTCCGCCTGGGTGCCGACCCAAATGATACGGCACGCATGCAGGAGGCGGCGCAGTGGTTTAAACAGTCGGCGGCCCAGGGGAATGCCGCCGCACAGTACAACTTGGGGCGATGCTACCTCCATGGGGCGGGGTTACCAAAATCTGGCAAGGCGGCGCTCGCATGGTTCATCAAAGCTGCCCAGCAGGACCAGCCCCAGGCCCAGTTCAAGGTCGGCCACCTTCTGGCTTACGCCTCCGAGCCTGAAATCCCTCGGGACTACCCCGGCGCCCTGAAGTGGCTACGCAAAGCCTCCGAGCGTCACCATCGCGAAGCCCAGTTCGAGTGTGGCCTCCTTTACTTCAACGGCCTCGGCGCCCCCCAAGACTTCAGCTCGGCGGTCAACTGGTTTAAGGAAGCCGCGCTGCAGGGCCATCCTCGCGCCTGCTACTACCTCGGCTTATGCCATCACCAGGGCAAGAGTTGCGTCGCCGATGTCAAGCAGGCGATGGATTGGTACCAGCTGGCGGCCCAGTACGGCGACACCGACGCCCAACATGCCCTCGGCAAGTGTCACCTCGAAGGGGTTGTGCGTGAGGACTTGGTCGCGGCGCTGCGGTACTTCATGATGGCAGCCCAGGGTGGCCATGCGCTATCTCAAGTCGAGATGGGGCTTGCGTACTATCTAGGGCGCGGGGTCCAGAAGGATGCGCTGCGGTGTTTCCAATGGTTCATGGAGGCCGCCAAGGTGGGCCACCCCTTAGGGCAGTACTGGGTGGGCTACCTGCTCGGGGTGGGCGAGGGGGTGGGGCTCGACGAAGCCGCGGCGGTGGCGTGGTTGACCAAAGCCTCCGATCACGACCATGCCGGCGCGCAATACCTCCTCGGGCGGTGCTATGAGCATGGCTCCGGGGTCCCGCCTGATAAAGCTCTGGCGTTCAAACTCTTCTCAGCTGCCGCTCACCAGGGCCACACTGAGGCCGCCTTCGAGCTGGGGCGGTGCTACTACGCCGGCCGAGGTACGCCGGTTTCCATCGACAAGGCGACCATCTGGTTCGCGAAGGCCGCCGCCCAAGGTCACCAGCAAGCCCATACCTTCCTATGATCTCGCCATTGGTTTCAACTTTGTCCATCATTCTTCACCTTCCGACTCGTCACGGCTCGTTTGGGATATCAGTTGAGCTTCGAGCTACATTTCTACCTATCGAATCCCTTGTCCATTATTCGTCGTCTTCACTTTCCAATTTGTTGCGGCTCGATTGGGATATCGGTTGAGCTTCGAGCTACATATCTGCCTCTCGAATCTCTTGTCCGTTATTCGTCATCTTCACCTTGCAGCTCGTTACGGCTCGATTGGGATATCGGTTGAGCTTTGAGCTACACCTCTACCCATCGAATCTCGAGCCGCAAAAAGCCGCTTCGATTGATCCGAATTGAGGATGACTCGAATGATTAAAAAGAATAAAGACTCTTCTATTAAACAACAGATCTAACCGGAGAGAACCATTTCGATGAGAAAGCAAAAGTGGATCTATCCCTTGGAACCAAGTTTTACCTACTACGAAAGAGGTGATGTTAGGTAACTTTAAATTAATCCACTCAAGTTTAGTATTTACGCTTGGGTATCAGATGCGGCGACGTCTATAAAAACCCCATCTCCACTTCTAACAACCCTAACCCATTCTATAGTTTAACCAGTGAAGTTATTACCTGACGATTTGGACTGATTAATTTAGGTTTTGTATTAAAGACTAACTCAAACTTTTTGGGCGTGCATACAGCTCCCCAAAGTTTCATCATAATCGGATGAATGGTATGGGAATGCATAAATCACAAAAAACAAGCATTCATTTTTATATATTGGATTAGATAGATTATAAATGGATTAACCGCAAAAAATTAGTCAATACCTTTAAATAAGAACAAAAAATCTGGGAAGAATTTACTAAAACTTGAACATAAATATTTGATCAAATCTCAGTAATACTACCAACTATGATCGATAGATCAAATACTTTTTACCTGCAGCAAAATGCTAAATTTGTTAGGGAGGATACCCCAGCGGTAGAGTATGGACCCTCTACCACTGCCTCCCGAGTTCGATCCCGGTAATGGACTTTGGGTAGGGGACGATTTTGACTGTGTTGGTTTTGCGCACCAATGCCCCGAACCGAGATAGCGAATAGCAAAGGCGGTCCATGGAGTTCCTGGCCTATCATACGCCGCGCATGGAGGTTTTCCGGGTTTTATCCTCCTTTCCCATTTTCTTCACTTCCCTAATCGGTGCGGTATCGTCCCCAGGTCGGCCCACCTCGAATAAAATTTAAAATTTAAAATGCTAAATTTGTTATAAGATAACCAAAGACCAACTTTATATTACGGAAAGGGTATAATGGAAGTTCTGTTTTTTTAAAATATATCCAAAAACATCTATCATGAATCTTACCATCTAATAGTATGTGGTAACTAAAAGCTGGCTACCAAGTTTACAATATTGAAAAGATTAAAAGTAAAAATATACTGATCTGATATTTTACCTAATGAATTTTAAAAGTTAACTTGAAAACTAACAAAAGCTTTTAATAATGTTCCGAGGCCAATATTTACCCCAATTAAAACAATAATTAAATGTCTGTCATGGAACATGCTGATTAAAGTAAGACTGGGCTTCCAACCTGGGTGTGTAACAACCCAGCGGAAAGCCCAAATGCCAGTGGCATAACAGTTCTGATTACTTGTAGGAGGGATACCCTATGATTTTTGTAAGGGAAATAGAAATCCAAGACCATATCAAAGGCCCCATGGCAAACCAAATGGCTGCAATGGGGGTAACTGTGGGTCTTGCAGGGGTATCTCCCAAGGATGGGAGAGTCAAAGAGGATGACCAACCCTCCTAGTTTTGCAGTTGGTGACCTTTGGGCTCTGTTTTCAAATTTTCTAGTTCAGTTTCATCTAATAAAGATCCTTAAAATCATTCAAATTTTTAGATTTTTAAAGATACTATCAATTTCACAAATTGAATCAATTTAATTCAAAGGTTGGGAGGCCTTGGGCTTCACCTCACACCTGTTGAGGGGTTTTGCAATGGGTTGAGGGATTGGGAACGTTGTCAGAGTGGCAGATCAATTTTACAAAGTGATTTGGGCTGGATTGGCCCATGGCAAAATGGCCCAGATAATCTGGTGCCTGGCCACCACCTCACAGTTGTGAGAATTTCCATGCCTCACCCCCAAACGGATCCACAATTATTGAAGAAGGCCCCATTTTGTCCAGATTGCACCAAACTACAACTGGATCATCAGGGCAAAATTAGTCTGAATTCTCTGACTATCCTTAGCAGAGGGAGGCGGACCTGTAGCTTGTTCATTATATGCTGAAAGAGAAGCAGGCTGTTGCAAAGACTTTGGCAGATCTGAAAGCTCTTTGGGAGTGGCAGATTGGACTAGTGTGCCCATGGCGTATCCTTTGAACATCATGATCACTGATTGATGGGCCATTGGATCAATGGCTCAGAGGGCCCACTCAATGACCATTGGTCCTAGAAAGCAAATTGTGGCATACTTTGCTGGGTTAGGTGCAGGTACCTTGAAAACAAGGCAGAGTTCTCAGAATAGAAATTAGTAAAAGCGATCAGTTTATTTAAACCTTTAAAGAGAAAATGAAATGACAACAGCCCCTTCAGGAGGCAGTTGTTGTCAAACAATTACAAGTCTGATGTTGTACTAAGATTAATTTGGGTTTTGAAATAAATAACATTGGCCAAAAAAGCCTGGTTGATTCTTGAGATGTAACCTTGCAAATTGGGGTAACACTATTAACCCTAATTCTTGGCCAAATTAGCATATGACTAGTAGCAGGGTAATGCTAAACCTTCTGAAAAATTTGGAGATCTGTTCCAAGGGTCCTCTCTATCCCCTCAATAACTCAATCAAAACTCCTACCCCAAGACCACCTCCTTTTATAGCCTTGGAGGGGGTAACATCAGGGGAAAATATTTTCACACCTTCTGATTGGTCTAAATATATTAAATCTCTCCCTCACGGGTCCATCTTCCCAGCTGTCAACTCATCATCTGTCCTCACATTGAAGTGAGGCGAGTCTCAAGAGATCCAATAGGTCAACAACCCATATAACCTAATTTGGATGTGCTTAACTTATAATGATTTTTTGTCCAACTCACTTTGAGCCTTGGTACAATTTAAATACTAAGCAGTCTGATACCAAGAGAGTTCACTTCTTGACCTTCTTATCACAACCAATAAAAACCTATAAAAATCAATCATTTATCTTAGTTGAAGCTTCAATATTTTCAATTATAAAGTGGTAAATAACCCCCTATTATTTATCCTGCAGTAGGGGACCAATCTCTGCAAAATATGTTATAATTCAGGTGTGAAAACGCACCAGCGAGCTAACCAAATTTCTGAATTCCAATAAGTGGTGATCACTAAAGAGGGTTGTACACCACAAAATCACTATCAAAAATGGTGGGTGTTGGAGTGAATAACCCTCACAACCTCCCCACGGCTTCACAATCCTGGCTAGATGTTTTAGCCCTGCAGCTAGCCAGAGAACTGTCTCAGCTTAAAACGCTCAAACAGCGCGTTTGCCAAGCCTCTCATGAAGCTGCCCCAACTATCTCTTTTTTTTTTAGTACTAGACTGCCCCAACTATCTCCAAGCCACCTTTCAGAGACAAATTTACCCCAGGTGAGGGAAGCATTGCTTCATTTCTCTGTGTCTATGAAGCGGTTATGGATGAGGCTACCAATTTAAAAAACTAAAGCATACCCTCCACTGCCTCATCCGCTCCACAAAAGAGGTGATGATATTTTATATGGCCACTCTTAAAACCTGGGCAGAGGTATGAAAGCGCTTATTGAGGAATTTGGATCCACAAAGATCTTGCGTAGAAAAAATAGGTGTTTATGTGCATAAGTCTACTTGAAGGAAAACCTTTTGTCACCTTCGTTGACCAATTTTACAGCGCGGCTCAGCCTCTCCTGCTTGCTAATATGCTACCTATCGATGATGCAATTGCTGCCATTCTGGCTGGATTAGCCTCTTACCCTTCCTTAGCCCGATATATTGTCTTAGTGAAACGTTCCATACAGAATGTTAATGATATAAAAGAGGCATCATTAGAGGTTGCTGATCTCGATGAAGCTACGCCTACCCAGGAAATCTTACTGACCCTCCGGTGCTGACTACCTTTCCAAATCCAGTTCCCATGGGGCGTCCCAAACTAGACTGCCCTCCTCCATTAGAGGTTGGCCAGAGGGCACCAGGGGTGATAAGGTGTTATAATTTTGGCAGGATCTTAGAGATACACCGAGGGGTTTCTGCACAGGGTTATGCCCACTGAAAAAGGACCAATGATATGAGGATCATCATCCCTGAAACAATGTAATAAACTTTCAATAAATATGGAGCTATTGTCTATAATGACACTTCTTTATTCAAATTATTATTTTCAGCGGATCTTCATTAGTCCACTCGATCTCTTCTACTAATAACCTCCTCTCAATATTCTCATCTCACTGATATTTCAGTGACCTCAGTCAGTACCAAACCTTTTACTTAGACTAATTGTTCCGCTGTATTCTCATTGTTTCTGGAAGAGTTCACTGTTTATTAAATTCACAATCGCCCTAATTTGAGGCGCTCCACTCAGTATTCGTCATATGTCAACATCTCATTATTTATCATTTGCTGACATCACCTTATCACCTGATTTGGAGGCAATCCAATATATCCTTTCCAACCCAATATCGCCTTATCCCAAGGAACTCAAATAATTGTAAATCATAATTATGATCAGTGAATTCTATCCATTCCACCATAATGACTTAGGGCTTATCATCCAGTCATATCAGAATTGTGACATTACCCCCTTAACTGGATGATAAGGCTACTATTGCTTATACGCCCAAAGGAACTTCTTGTTTTCAGTTAATAACTTGACCGATCATGGGGTCCTAGATGGTATATGCATCAACACTTGTTTGCTCAATAACTTTGAATGGACCAATCCAGATATTGGACAACCTAAGTTTCTGCCTGAACCCATGTTGATCATGGAATAGAACATGTCCCCACCTTTAAACTGTGATAGCCCACTATGATGTGACTGGTTGGCATCTGGTTTTTTACCTTCTTGGAAGCTGGGCAAATATGCTTCAGTTTGCAGCTTGATTAATGTATTAGCTAGTTTAGTAAAATAGCGTTGGGGGTCCAGTATGGCCAGTATCTTTTATGCAGGAATAGAGCAACGCCGGATGATCAGGGTGTCATCCATATAGTAGTTGAAAGGGGCTTTTACCATGGCGAAATGGTATCTGATATTATAAGCAAAAATGGCGGTGGAAAGGAGAGAGCTCCAATCAGAAGGTTGATCTGTTACCAACTTCTGAAGTATGTTCATTAAAGTCCCATTAACATATTTTCCCACGCCATTGGACTTGGGGTGATATGGGGTCTTCAGAACTCTGCAGATGGCCATATATCATTGAGCTTGGGTAAAATGTGAGAGGCGAAGTTGGTTTCATTGTCAGTAAAGATGAACTGAGGACAGCCATTTCACTGAATAATACGTTCCATCACAAACATAGCCACCGTGACTGCCCTCAGGTCACATATTGCCCATGCTTCAACCCACCTGGCCAAGTGGTCAATCACCACCATAATGTACTTCAGCCAGTTAGCTCCCATTGTCATAGGGCCAATGACATACAGGGAAACTGTATGCCAAGAAAAATGTGGTTTCACTAGTTGGTAGGAAGTCTTCTGATGGAATGGCTTTCCACTTGGCATTGGTGACAACAGGAAATGGTTTTGAGCACATCAAATTGCATGCTTTTCAGTAGTACCAAGGTCACAACAATTCCAGGGAATTGCATAATCCACCATGTACAACTGCTCAGTGTGCACTCATGGTAACATTTTGTCAGGTGGAAGGCCTCAGAATATTCACTGTAGTGTCCCCCATCTTTTTTTAATTCTAGTGGTGCCCAACCCAAAAGGGGGAGCCGCCACGCATCTTTATTCACAAATGGGCCAAACAAAGGGATTATAATAAATTAAAAAATTCCTAATATAGTCCCTAGATTATCAGCCTAGGAAGCCATATCAGATGGCGAGGAGGCTTTGAGGAAACTTTTGTTCGGCGCCCGCTTTAGCTGGCGGACCATGGCAGACAGCATTGAGGTGAAAGCATCAGCGACATGGGGCATAAGGAGGTATAGCTGGGGGTTTTCTTCATTAATGAGTCCGGCGATGTCCACCGCTCAATGTATTGAGCAAGTTGATTGTAGTGTCCCCCATCCACTTGTACAACTTGCCATTCTTCTGGAAAATATTGGCCTTTATCCTGTCTAATACTTTGATGACTTGAGGCGCTTCGTTGTTGTACTTTCCGCTGAGCAAATTAACAAACATTATGTCACTCAGATCTGCCATAACCGCAATTGTGGGCAATCTCAATAAGCAATTTGCATTATGGTGTTTGGCTCCAGGATGGTGAAGGATCTCAAAATCATAAGCCTGCAGTTTGAGAACGCATTGGGCTAGACGCCCTTCAGGCTCCTTGAGTTTCTGCAACCAGCGTAACAAAGCGTGATTCATTATGACTTTGAACTTCACTCCATGCAAGCACACTCTGAATTTCTTATATGCATAGATCACCGCTAAGCACTCCTGCTAAGTCATGATATAATTATGATCATGGCAGTTCAGTCTCCAACTTCAGTATGTAACGGGGTGCTCATCCCCATCATTACCTTTTTGGGATAGGACCTCTACAATGGCGGAAAGAGACTCATCCATCTGAATAATAAACTATTTATCTAAATTGGGATAGCGCAGCACCAGCGCACTGCTCAATGCCGCCTGAAGAGTATCAAAGGAGTATTATTGACATTAGTCCATTAAAACGTAGCATCCTTCTTTAATAGCTCAAACAGCAGACCTCAAATACAACTAAAGTTAGGTATAAAGCGGTGGCAATAGCTGACCATCCCTAAAAAGACTTATATATCGTGCTTACTAGTTGGCATGGTCGTCTGCCAGATAGCCACCATTTTGGACAGTTGAGGTTTCAGCCCTTTTGCATCTACCACAAACCCAAGGTACTCCAGTTGGTCCTTAAAGAAGTGGAATTTAAGGGGCTTAATTTTGATGGCCTCTGCAAGCCAACGCAAGACTTCCTCCAAATGGGTAAAGTTCTTGGAAAATGTATGTGAGAATACATTGGTGTCATTGAGGTATACAAGGATGTATGACAACTTAAGATAGCCAAGGATAGTGTCCATTGCCCATTGGAATGTAGTTGGAGCGTCACACAGCCCTTGAGGCATATGGATCAGTTGAAAAAGCCCTTTGGAGGTGATTATGGCACATTTCTCCTGTTCCACCATGGGCAACTTGGTCTGCCAATAGCTGAAATCAAATCCATCACCGCAAAGTATTGGCTCCTCCTAATCAATCCAAAACATCATCAATTTGTGGCAAAGGATATGAGTCCTTCTTGATGATGCTGTTGAGCTTCTGGTTTTATATTACTACCCAGTTGGTGCTTTCCTTCCTTTTTACAATCAGAACAGGTAAAGCCTACAGACTCTTTGATGGTTCGATCATCCCTTATATGAGCAGCTTTTTGATCTCCTCAGTTACTACTTCCTCAGCTGCAATAGACTGGCAGATCAGCTAAGATCTGATGGGGGATGGTCCCCGGTGTCCACTCAATGGACCAATCCCTTCACGCACCCTAAATTGTGGTCAGCGGTGGCAAAGAACTCCTTATATTTTTGAAATAAAGATATCGCCTGATCTTTTTGTTCTTCCAATATTTTCAACGATGTTTTCATGTGGTGCCACCATCATTATGCCAAAATGTGATTTGAAGGGTAGACCAAATTAATCCAGTGACATGAGCTTGTAAACCTAGAGGACCTCCTTCACTGGGGTCAAGTGTAAAAGTGCCTCTATTTGGTGTTAGCGAATTTGCATTGGTTCATGAATTTAAATTTGTTAACAAGCCCTTAATCTCCCCATGACCTGGGAGAATAATGCCTGGAGCCACATGGGGCTCAAACTGCGACTGCTGATGAGGGCTAATGATCTCCCCAAAAAAACCCAGAAGGCATTTACACCTCTAACTTGGTGTTTATTATTACTTGGTGACCAAAGGGGACGGATATTGGCCTGGTAGCTCTGAGCGACAGCCCTTGATATTCATATACCTTCTGGGGGAGGGCCTGGGGTACGCCCTTTAGTCATTGGTAGCAAACCAGAATCACCCCATCACTATAGGCCAAGTTGATATGCTCCATGTGCACCAGATCCTTAGGCACTACGCTGAAGGTAAAGTAAATTGGGATCCACTACCCCAAAATTTCGAAGGTCTTTTCCATCATATCACCAACAGCCTCATAGCGTCACATGAAAGCAGTTCCAATTAACAGGTCATAATTACTGTTTTGTAACACTATTGCTGGGGCTACCATGACAATTGATCCAAACCACAATGAAAGTGCACTATACGCTCCCTCAAAGAATATTTTTTATGCTCCAGCAGTTCAATATACCATACAATGTTCTACATCAGGTTTTAGTGTCAGTTTCACCACCAATTGGTGGAAACTATGTTGACAGGAGCGCCCATATCTATTATAATGTGAACCTGGGTTTTTGATACAACAATGTGACAGTAGGTAAACTCCAAATAAGATGAATGTTGACTTTCCAATACATGGACATTTAAAATCACTTTTCCCCAGGAAGCTCATAATACCCACACTGACTTTAGGGTATCCTTTAGCAATAGCGTCCACTGGGAGGGCAACATCTACTCCTCTCAGGGAAAGCGCATCTACAGAAGGTTCCAGTTTGTCTGAAGAACTTTGTGCAAACATTTGACAGGTGTAAGGCTTAGAGGGCTCCAAGTCCTTTCATCCGCCGTGACCTTGGCTTGGGCTCATGTTAGTACATTTACTCCCCCAGCAGGCTGCTGATATAGGAATGTATCATCATATGGGGGGACTCAACTGTATATACTTCAATAGGTTCAGGTGGGACGTTTGGGGTTCTGATAGCGGAGATAGAGAGTCACATCTCTACTCCGCTCTGACTTTTCCCTGGTAGCATAGGTTTCTATGTACGTAATGGACCTGTTGATTGGGACAACCTCATGCCAGGTTCCCAGGGTAACTACATTCAAAACAATTTAAACCGTAGGGCCTACATCCATGATTATTGTAATTTGGGCCACGCTGGAAGTTGGATTGCAGGTGATTGGTGTTAACAGGGCCAGGTTGATAAGATGACTGCTGACGGTCGGCATAATCAGGCCCAGGTTGGCAGTTGGGCCATTGACAATAAGTGGGAATATGGTGGAAGTTGAACTGCTGGGGGTAACTCAGCGGATTCTGAAATGGACTGGCGAATTCCCCCAAATAAGAAGGTTTAACATCGGCGTCAGTGTTTTTCTGCTCTGTATTTGGTGGAGGGAAGGTTACAGCTAGATGGCGCAAAAACTGAACATCTTTAAGCAGGGGTACGTCATCATCCAACATTGGTGTCATGACATTGTAAAGCTCATGCTATGGCTTCACTGCGGAGGTCATTGCAATGCAAACATCAGATTCAGACAAAGTCCCTGATCCAATTAACACGTGAGCATCTGCCATAAATCAATCAGCAAAATTAGTGAGGGTTTCATTATGCTGAAACCCGATGGTCAAGTACATAGCCTTCCATTGTGACATCTTTGCAGTTCCTCTGAACAACCGAAGAACAGTATCCTTTACTTCTTGATATGTAACACAACTATTTGGAAGATAGCAGGTGACTTTATTGGTATTTACAAAATACAAGGTTGATATTAATAGTGTTGTCTTACGCCAATCCGAGGCTCCTTTTGTCACAAACTCAAATAACTTAAAGAACCCATGAATATTCCCATCGCAATCAAATGGAGGCAGCTTATCAATACAAACCTCCTGCAGAAGCACCTCCTTCCTTTTTAGCGCAGCGTTCAAGGCAAGTTTGAGTTCCACTATTCAACAGGTGCAGCGTCTTATGGAGATCCCTTTTAAAGAAATCCTGATGCTCCATGGCCAGCAACTGTATGATTTTCATCATTTTGTGATTAATCAATTGGCCCTCTGTAGTGAGCACCACTGTTATAATTTTGGTGGAATCTCAGAGATACACCAAGGGGTTTCTGCATAGGGTTATTCCCACTGAGCAATAGGACCAATAATATGAGGATCTTTATCCCCAAATTAATGTAATAAACTTTCAATAAATATAGAGAAATTGGCAAAAAAAACTTCTTTATTAAAATTAATTTTTTCACCGGACCTCATTGGTTTGCTCACTCTCTTCTACTAACAACCTCATTCTCTCATCTTTCTTATCTCAATGATATCTTAGTGACAATGGTAGATAGTACCCTTTTGTTTATACTATTTGTTGCGTCATATTAACATTGGTTCTAGCAAGGTTCACTACTTATTAAATTCACAATCACTTAATTTGAGTCAATCCACTCAATTTTCATCATAAGTCAACATCTCATTATTTGTTGTTCATTGACATCACCTTATCTCCTGATTCAGAGGCGATCCATTATATCCTTTCTAACCAATATCGCCTAATCCTAAGACGCTCAAATAATCATAATTCATAATCATGATTAGTAGATTTAACCTATTCCACCATAACGACTTAGGGCTTATTGTCCAGTCATATCAGAATCGTGACATAAGGTTGGGCTCTATCTCCTCAGCTGCGCCAAAGTCAGCCCTATGAAACCAGTTAAGTTCTCATCACACCCCGCACTATCTCCAAAAGGGGTCAATCATTATGGCTCCACCCTTACGTCACCCAGAGTTGTCCTCCATAACTACCATGGCCAAACCTCTGACCCTGTGAAAAAAGGATTCTTCTCCTCCAGAGGCACCAAAAGTTGGTGCTGCTATTATGCTCCCTCCAAAAGCCAAAAGGATAGATGAGCTCCAAAAGGCTCTCCCCTGTGAGGACAACAAGTCTGTTTCTCAGTCCCCTCTTAGCCACTCTTTGATGTGAATTGAAAATCCCTCTGATGACAAGCCTGAAGGGGATGGTGAAGATGCGGGCTATCATGTCCTGGAAGGCCCAATGGAAGTGCAAATATTGTATAGGTTGAGGCCTGAAAGAATATATATAGCTATGACACCACGATGTGCCTATCTCAAAGTGTTGTTGAGGTGAATAGAGGTGATTGATACTTTTGGTGATGCTATACAGCTTATTAGTACAGTGATCTTATCAAAACAACAAGTTCATACCCTCCAATTTATTAAGGATAATTACCCTGCGATGGCTCAACGCCTTTCTTCCTCTCTTTGTTTAAAGGAGGTTCTCGCCCTCCTACCTAATTTCTGTAGTATGATAACCAAGGTAGAAGTTATCAATGAGGTGCGAGTTTTAGCCATCCTTAATAAGGGTGCTCAAGTGAACATGATATCTTCAAAGCTCACAATAAAATTAAGTTGACGCCTGACCTGGACTACTCACAAGAGTTTGGAACTGCAGGGCCCAACAACATGCGAGCTATTATAGCCTACTCTTCCTTACCCAAAAGGATTAAGAAACTCCTACTGGCTTCCCCGCTGTGGCATTAAACAAAAACACATATGGCCTACTCATTGGCACTCAATTCATTATAGAGTATGAAGGAATTATTAATATCAAACAGGAATTTATCTCTCTTCTAGATTATGAAGAGCCCTGGTCTTTACAAATGATGAGCTTAAGAAGTAAGAATACACATGTGTTATTAAGTATCCTTCATCTGCCCTCACTCTTATTTAAACCACGTCAGAAGAAACACAAAAAAGATGCCTGATTCTGTGGATGCTACATAGGGCCTTCCATTGTATGCGCCAGAGGAGGCAGTAGTCAAAGCGGGTGAAAGAAGGTGATAGACACCAAGATTACCATGCAAATCCCCCACAACTGCCTCCTAATTTAACAATTATTGATGGAATAAGTCCTTTGGACTCTCAAGCGTTGCTTGGTAACCTAGACCCTGCCTACCAGCAAGCCATTAATCTTCTGATGAGGAATCTCACTAACAAGGACATGGTTGTAAAGAAGCATCAAGAGATTGGAAAAGCCCTCCTGATTCCAATTGAGGTATTTGAAAAGTCTTTATAATAGGTCTATGTTAGATCTGAGACTACCTACAGATCAATTGATATGCACTTTGCCCCACGTTCAAATTTTTGAGGATCTAACCCCCAAAGAGCTCGAAAAATTTAATCTCCTAAAGTCATATAGTGACATCTCTCCCATCCAATACTAACTATGGACATATGAAAGGTTGGGCTCATACCATTGACATTGGTGATGCTCGCCCTAATTGATTCAAGCCTTATCAAAAATCTAAGCTTGAAGAACTCAAAATGAGGCCGGAGCTGAAACAGTTGCTGGATGTGGGGCTGCTGGTGCCTTCTCAAAGCCCTAGGTCATCTACGCTATTACTCATAAAAAAGAAGAATGATGGGCATTAGGTAGTTATGGACTACCGCAAACTGAATCTCCTCAAAAAAAGGACAACTACCCAATCCCCCAAATTGACAACGCTCTGGTCCAACTCTCTGGGTACAAGCTTTTTTCAGCCATGGACTTGGCTAGTGGATACTGGCAGATGGACCTTTCCTCACAAGACCAGGTGAAGTGTGCGCTTATCTGCAGTGAGGGCTTATTTCAACACACTTGGCTATCCCAAGGGTTTTGCAATGCGCCCGCAACATTCAGAAAGCCACAGACCACATCTTGCAGGATATGAAGCCTAGTTGCATATTTGTTTATCTCAATGATATCACCATCTTCTCCCAATTGTTCAATGAGCGCCTTTCACACTTAAAAGAAGTTTTAAAACGCCTTCAGGACTCTCATATTAAGCTGAAGCCCTCTGAGTGTACATTATTTCCAGAAAAAGCTGGATTTCCTGGGCCACGCCATCTCCCTGTGGATCAGCCTCTTCATGATAAGGTTGAGGCTATATACAAGATGCCTGCCCCAAAACCCTCCACAATATTCAGGCGTTCTTTGGCATGATGGGATATTACAATCAATTTATCCTCAAATTCGCTCAGCTTAATGAGCCTCTCATACGCCTTTTAACTAAGAACACCCCTTTCTATTTAGGAGCAAAACAAAAGGCTTTCTTTGAAACGCTAAAAAAGCTGATGCAGTGATGGCCATCCTATGCCACCATGACTATAGTAAACCATTCATGCTGTTTAATGATGCCTCCAGCTACGCAGTTGGAGCTATCTTAGCTCAACTGGATGAGCATGGGGTCGATCATCCCGTTTCATACTTCAACAATATGCTTTCTAAGGCAGAAAGCATCTATAACGTCACTGAGAAGGAGTGCCTTGCCATCTTGCTCGCTGTTAAATATTACTTTATCTTATATGGGACTTTATTTAAAGTAATCAATGACCACGCCTCCCTAAAGTGGTTACAGAACATGAAAGATCCCACTGGGCTGTTGGCACGCTGGGCTTTGAAGCTCCAGCACTATGATATGACCATTGAGCACTGAGCCGAGATGAGCCACATGAATGTCGATGGGTTGACTCAGCTGCCCATCCTTCATTTAGATAATAGGGAAGCAGAGCGGATACATGACCTCCTAACGACCCATGATGCTTAGGAGGATGAGGATGAACCCATCCAGAAGATGCTATATTGACACTCCTATAACACTATGTTGTATAATGGGAAACTATACAAAAAAGTAGGGGTGAACTACTTACCCTACCTACGACCATCTGAGCGATTACCTGTCATCATGGAGTCTCATGCCATCTTAGGGCATACTGGAGTGTGAAAAACCTATGAGTGGGTGAAAGAACGCTACTACTGGGAGGGAGTCATGAGGACCATCATTGAAGTCCTAGATGCCTGTCTGACATGCAAAAAGCAGTCCAGCTTAAGAACCAAGTATCAATATCAACCTACCACCCCTCAACAGCCCTTTCACAAAGTAATCCTAGATGTGGTTGGCTTTCTACCCCAAACTAAGTGTGGAAATCGATACAATTTGTTAGAAATTGATCACTTTAGCAAATGGGTCGAGGCTGTGGCTCTTCCAACTCAGACGGCAAAGGCCACTGTTACTTTCTCTTATCAAAATATCTTCACTCAACATGGTTTCCCCAAGTTTTGCTCTGTGATAATGAAAAAACTTTACCCCCCAAATGGTGAATATACTAGCTACCTCCATGGGCATGCAACAGCTCTTTTCTGCCCCCTATAACCCCTCTACCAATGGTACCATGGAAAGAGCCAATGGGACCCTAGTCTCTATATTATGGAAAATGGCCATTTCAAACCCCTTCACTGGGATCAGTATTTACCAAGTGTCCTCATGGCCTTCCAGATCAGTTACTACCGGATCCTTAAGATGTCATCAATCCGTGTATCATATGGCCAAGAACATGGTGGTGCCTGATCTACTTGTCAAAGATTTTTTTTCTTAGCTAGGATTGATCTGGATCAAGCCATGAAGAAGTTGGCGCAGCACATCAACTAGTTACAATCTGAGACGATGACCAATTTAGCAAAAACTGTCACAAAAGAGGGCCAAGCGGCCAATGAGCTCTGTCCACCACTCCCTTCCTTCCATTAGGCAGACTTGTTACTCTACTACCACAACTGACTCATGCCTAAGAAGGAAAAGCTTGGGTACATCTGGGAAGGGCCTTTCGTTATCACCTATAAGTGAGGGAATGAGTGCTATTTCAAATCCCTTACTTCTGAATTGAGATAACAAAGTGCATGGATGGTTCATGCAACCTTGTTCCTCATACCAATCTTGAAGGGGTAATTTAAGACAATTACAAATAAAATTTATCAAAAAGAGTGGTTCAGAGGTGAATGATGAAAAAATTGGCCAAAAGACCCTGGTCAATTTTCAGTAGAACCCTACGAATTGTGGTAACTTTTATATTGATATACCTCAGGCAAATAATACTAGTTTGGGCTGTTGGATTGCTACTAATGTGCATCAGAATCAAGGGAGCCATTCAGAGGTCCCTCCCCGCATTACAACTGTCAGCGATACAGTTCTTTAGACTGTTTCCAAGATTTAAAGGTAGCTCAAAGCTGAAAATTCGTAAAAATGGGTCAAAAAGTAACCGGAAGAATGGGTAGAATACCAAATATTATTAGGTTAAAAAGTGTCAATATTTATAGGATGGATAGGGTTTTGGTGCCTCAATGATCTTCATGGCCCCATCCAATCAGGATCTTTTATGGCCTTCCAGATTGACTGCATGTTTGGCACCCTCAATGTATTTTGCCGCCCCCATGACTGGATCAGTGACCATTCCACACCACGTAACTCAGGAATTGGGGATGAGAATCCTGAAGTTGTCTCTTTTCAAATAGGTTCAAGAGTCAATTTTTATGGCTCAATTTGGAAGTGGAGGATTTTATTTGTTCTTCATCTTAAATCCTGACAATGCCCCCTCAAGCTCCTGTTGGAGGGGAGTATAGGGACGAAGGAACAAGCCATGCACCCAATTGACCACAGTCCCCTGGTTGACATAAGTAATGGAGTACTCTGACTTCACCTTATGAATGACCTTATAAGGTCCAGACCAAAGAATGCCTAGTTTATTTTTTCAGCCTCCCTATCGATGGTGATAGAAGAGAACAAGGTCACTTAATTGAAAAGTTGGTAAGGAGGGCCAGCTGAAATTAAATTGGATGTCTCTCTTCTTGTAATGGTGACAATGCCTTGTGTGGCTAGGTCTTGAAGCCGGACAATTTTTTTGGCTAAGGCACTCATAGTTAATTTGGAGTTCTCAGGTGTGGAGGTCTTGAGCAATGGCTGGACGCTACTTGGTAGCCAAGGTGCACGCCCATATAGGGCTTCAAATGGGGACATCTTGATGACTTGGTGGTAGTTTAACCAATAGGCAAGCAAAGCGCTGGGTATGTAGTGGTTCCAACGAGTAGGATCTGAGGCGGCCAACTTTTGTAAAATGTTAATAAGAGTTCCATTAGATCGTTATACCACCCCATTAGTTGATGGGTGGTAAGGGACAGCGAAACTCTTGGCAGTGTTGATTAGGAGGTAAGTTCTTGTACTACCTGTGAGGTGAATTTCAACTCGTTATCCAAAAGTAAGGTTTGGGGGCACTCATGCTGGGTGAAAACGGAATAACAAGGAAGAGTGCTGTGGTTTTGGCAGTGGCAGCTGGTACCAAAATCGCTTCAACCCACTTGGTTAAGTAGTCCACGGCTAGGATAATATACTTATGGCCATGCAACCCAGTGAGAAGAGGGCCCACTACATCAATGCTAATGACATTGAAGGGTCCAGTTGGGGAGATGACTGAGTGTTGAAATTGAGGATTGGCTCGGTCTTGGGATCAGCAAGTCATACTTGCCCCCAAGACCTCTTGGATGATTTCCACCATTCGGTCCCAGTAACATTGTAACTTCAGCCATTCATGAAGCTTCTTAACTGCCCCGTGTCCCACAGTATAATGGCCTCTAGAATAACATCAGTTTGGGAAGAGGGGCGGAAATAAGGGAGCCACTTCTTATTGACCTTCTTGTAGAGCAGCCATCCTCAATTTGAGTGTCTCGAGTCATCCTTTGGAGTTCAGCTTGGACCTTTGGAGTTTCCAACTCCCATTTCTCAGGTTAACCTATTAGATCGTACTGCCAGTACTTCTAAGGGTCAACAATGCTAGTACCGGCGTCCTGGAGATGCCACCAGCATTTTGGTGATTTGCGCCTGTGTAATGGACAATGGTGAATAATAGCTCTGTAGCTGTAAGGCCAATTGGCTAATTGGCCATCTGGGTTCTTCATTTTCTGGAGCCACCAGAGCGAGGAGTGGTCAGTAACAATGGTAAAGTGAGTATCATAGAGATAAGGCCAAAAAATTGCTTGATAACTAACAAGACATTCAGTCACTACCTCTTGGTAATGCTGTAGTTCCATTCATCTTTACTCAGTGTCTTACTAAAATAGGCCACAGGATGGTCAACTTGGATTTCATCATGTTGGGCTAAGTTATCTTTGACGGCAACGTCACTTGCATCTGTAAACAACAAGAAGGGCTGGTCAAATGTGGGTGAACTAGAATGGAATTAGTACATAGAGCAGTTCTTAAGGCATTAAAAGCCTGTTCTTGTTCAGGCCGCCATATAAACGGCACATTCTTCTGCAGGAGGTAGAATAGTGGCTCAGCTTGGTCAGCAAACTGGGGGATAAACTGACATTAATAGCCCACCATGGCTAGGAATACTTGAATATGCTTTTAGCTTTGGGGGCGTGACATTCTCTCTATGGCGTTGAATTTGTCCACTATAGGTTGGATGTCATCCTTAGAAACTTTGTGTCCCAGAAACTCCAGTTCTGCTTTAAAGAAGAAGCACTTTGAAGGTCTAAGCTTTATAGAAGCCTTTTGGAGCTGATTGAAGACTTCCCTGAGATGCTCAATGTCCATTAAAGATTTGTGAGAAAACGGTAATGTCATCTAGGTAGACGAGGATGCATGAAAGCTTCAGGTCCCCAAGGATCCCATTCTTGGCATGTGGAAAGTGGCTAGGGCGTTACAAAGGCCCTGGGGCATCCTTGTGGGCTCAAATAGCCTTCGTTGGCTATGAGAGTGAACTTGGCTCAATCTTCAGGGGCGAGATCAACTTGTCAATATCTACTGGCAAGGTGCATGCAGAAAAGTACTGAGATCCAGCAAGCAGACGGAGGGAATCATCAATTTGGGGTAGAGGATAACTGTCCTTCTTGGTGATGGAGTTGAGTTGTTGGTAGTCCATTACCACACAGTGGCTGATGTCCATTTTCCAAACCAGCAGAAGAGGAGAGGCCCACAGGATGAAAGATGGTATCAGGAGTCCAGCGTTGAGTAATTTGAGTTCCATTATCACCTGGGCCTCTTCAAATTTGCCTTTTTGGTAAGATTGTGACAGGAAGGGAGGAGCGTCCCCAGTTTCCACATGATGTAGGACTCCATTCATTCTTCCAAAGTTGTAGGTTGAGGTCGAAAATAGGTCCAAATACTCCTCCAACAACTCTTGAACCTTATGTTGTTGGTCATCCAAGAGGTCCTTTCCAATACTGGTGTTGACCAGGCTGACTGATGGAGGTGTTTCCAAGCCAAAATCCCTGGATTTCCCCAAAACTTTGGACATCAGCAATAGCCTCCACCAGTAGAAGGCGGACATAGGTGGTAGGACTGTTTGGACCTACTATTTTGGGTTTGTCAGTGAGGTTGGCCAACAACACTAATATAGATCAGGCATAGGCTGGATCTAGGATCCCCGGGAAGGTTAGCACCTCTTTTGTAGATGGGTTGTCTAGGCCTCAGATTTCCAATAGGTATCCCGAGGGGATGTTGACATGGAACAAGGTGTTGGCAATGACTTGGGACTTCAGAGGTATTGTAGTTACCCTAGGTAAGTAGATCGGCACGCCCTCTTGACCATCAACAGCAGGAGGGGGCAATTGGACTCAAGAGCCACTAATGTGATATTCAAGCCAATTGATTAAGCCTTCACTCTCCAGTAAACAGGCTGGGCTTTGACCTCTGTCTTAGAATCACAAGAGGTTTCGAAGATCAGAGGGACCCAATGCCCTGGTAGGGATAGAAAGCCGCCTCATAACTTTGTACTGCTAAATAGTCTCGAAGGAACTGTGTCCCAAGGAGCAGGTCATAGATAGGGTTATTTAGCGCGACAGCAGTGGTGTTTACAGCAAGCTTTACAAACCATACCAGTAGTGAGTAATAAGCCTTTGTAGATCGGGTGCATTGTGGGCCAGCTGTGCTAGACTCCATATAGTGTGGAAAATCTGGAGCAATCTTGACGCGCTTCATTAACTTTGATGATATGACATTCATGGGGGAGCCACTGTCAACTATGGCAAAGATAGGAATTTTATGAACTCAAACTGTGACACGAGTAACCAGACTTCCAAACTGGGTCAATAGCATGAGGAACATGGGAGAGTTATTGGAAGAAGAATAAGCAGTATCAATTTCTTTATTATCAGTGGATAATGCAACTTCTTCTCCAGGTATGATAACTCCCAGTTCGTTCAAGGTTATGGAGGATTCTTGAGGCTGAGTAGGGATGTCAGCATGGAGCGCCTCATCCTTCATGCTGACTTCCCTTTTCCCTCCTCCTTGGAAAGTTGTTTCCAGAAGTTTATGGCGCTGTGCCTGGAACCGTTATAGTAAGTGCATCTGGATCTAGGATTTTTCTGGTTTTTGACCACATAACTCTAGGATGGCTAGATGGGCCTGCAAATGTAGCCTTAAAGTGTATAGTTGATGCAGGGATCTTGTTGATTGCTTCCTTGATCTCCTGGATACAGGTAAACCCATTCTTCTGACCAAACATATGCATTTGAACCTCAGCGTAGGATCCCAGCGCATGGATGACAGCGGTAGTATCATTGTACAGGTTGATATATTTTGTATTGACTAAGGGTTGTACTTGGGCATAAAAAAGGTTGGCAAACTCCATGTGGCTTTCTCCTTTACTCAGTTGGATACCCATGAACACCTGTTTTTGGTTGTCTAGGGTTTGATTGCTGCTGAACCTTTAGATTAAGGCTGTATGGACCTGTTCCCAGGTGTTGCACTCCTCCAAATGGGGGGTCATGATCTCCCATGCAGTGCTATCTAGGCAGGAGCGGATATGCTTTACCTTCTGCTGGTCGGTGGCCTCCTCCATGGAACTCTCATATGTGTACAGGAAGGAGGCAATGCTTTAAGGGCCGGAGTGAACCTTTCTGTAAATTAGGTTTAAAGTTAAGTTACAAGAGGAGTGGAGAGGGTTTTAACACCAGGGATGGGCGCTGGCTCCAAGATCTCAGTCTCTGCATAGTTGCGGGGGCCCTGCTGGTCTAGCCGTCATCATAGGCCCTCAAGGTCCTCTTGTATATCATCCCAATTTTGATTGAGAGAGGAAACGGAAGTCTTAATTGCAACCTGCTCCTTTAGATATTGAATGTCGGCGCCCTGAAGGTGAAGCTGGCTCTCAAGGGTGGTCAAATGGGTTTCAAACCCTCAACAAGTTTGGTCAAGCTGAGAGATGTGAGTATTGTAAGCTTGGTGAAGGTACTGTAGTTGTCAATTTCGTCTGAAAATGTCTTAATGGAGACCCTAGGGCTGAGGGGGACTCCATCCACTTAGAGTTTGCATCCCTGAGCTACATTCCAAGTTTGATCATGTAATGCAGCCAAGGCTGTTATCACATACTTCCGCCATGGGTCTTCAGGGCCATCAGGGGTGGGTGCTGAGGGACCTGGGGGCCCTGAAGGTCCACGGGGACCTCTGGCCATTTGGGTCCTTCACGCCATATAAAGCCTTCATGCCCCCTAGGACCTTCAGTACTTTCACTCCTGGAGGAGTAGTCATGAATGGCCAGCTTCTGATAGTGTTGTTGTAGGGTCTGTACCAAATCCTCGATTTGTAGGAGGCGCTGATTCCAAGTTGCCTCAAGAATTTGGACGCTCTGACGCAGCTGGCCCTCATGATGGCCAAAGATTCCTCTATCTAGCACCACAATTTGATCTCAGACCTCGTTGATCAACCTTTGGTTATTAATAATGGCCTCGTGGTTGTTGTGAACAAAGGAGGAGGCTGCATTGTAGAAATAGATGATGTGAGAGTGTAAGGTCTGGGTGAGCCCCAGTTGCCAGGAGACTTCTTGATGGTGCAACCCAACTAGTTGAGTAGGTGATGAATGGCTGGGTGAACAAAGATGCAAAGGTAGCATTTGGGACCCATGGCAAGTTCTCCTGACAGCAGCTGGGGCAATTTATAGAGGTCCTGCATGGTAGAGTAAACGGAAGAGGCATGAGAGCAGCTAGAGCGAGCACCCACAGAGTAGACGCCATTTATTAATTGTTGGACAACATTTTTAAGATTCTTGTACTGAAGTTGGTACTGACTTCCATTGATATAGGGCAAGGAGAACTGGAATGTGGCCCAGAATTCTAACCTCTCAGGCTGCAAGGGTGGTATTTTGTATCGTGAGGTAATACCCCATTGAGCAACGCTTCTCAACTGACCAGCAGATTGGTCTTTGGGGCTGCTAGTATTCTCCATTGTTTTTGATAGACGTTTTCACTTAATACAGCTTGGAGCCCCCTGTAGTGAGCACCACGTTTTTCAGTGGTACAGTTCTTTATACTGTTGCCAAGGTTTTAATGTGGCTCAAAGCTGAAAATTCTTAGAAATGGGTCAAAAAGGAAATGGAAGAATGGATAAGATACTGCGTATTTTATTAGGTTAAAAGATGCCAATATCTATAGGGTGCATGGGGACATGGTGCCTTAAGGATCTTTGTGGCCCCATCCATTCAGGATCTTTCATGGCCTTCCATATTGACCGCCTGTTTGGCACCCTCAATGTAAATCGCTGCCCCCATGACTGGATCAGTGGAAACTCCACCCCACGTGACTAAAGAATTGAGGATGAGTATCCTAAAGTCATCTCCATTCAAATATGTTCAAGAGTCATTTGTTACAGCTCAATTTGGAAGTGGGGAATTCAATTTGTTCTTCATCTCAAATACTGACATCAAATCTAGTTCAACTCACACCACGGAGACCTTCCCTTTATAGTGTTGGAGGGACCCTCACAATGTGCAAATATTTTACCATCAAATGATTAGGTAATATATATCAAAACCCTACCTCACAGATCTAAACTACCTATCACCCTCCATCAGCCAATTCATGAAGTAAGGCAAGTTTTGAACAATCCATTAGGTCCATCACCTATATTTCTTAATTCAGGATTACTAAGCAATCCAAACTTTGAGCCTCGACACTTTTTTTAGTACTAGATGGTACCATTGAGCCTCGATACTTTAAATACTAAGTATTGACTTATTAAAAAGGGGTTTTCTTACCTCCTGCTGTAAGTAATAAACTTATAAAAATACAGCTTATATATATATATATATATTATTTATTTATTTTTATTGTAAAAGTGGTTTCAATCCCCTATTTGTTGGATTTAAGGTAACAAAGCACCAGCGAGCATCTCCCCCACCAAAAAATACAACAACTTCTTGTCAGACAAAATGTCTGTTCAACTAGAAAAGAAGAATAGTTCAGAGGAGAATAACTCCAATTTTAAATTTACAAAAGGCCTATCCGACTCTTGGTGGAATCCAGCCTCTTAGATAAGATGATTACTCCCTCTCTCCGGCCAAATAAGCCAAAAAGTAATGATAGGATTATGCTGAACCACTGGAAAAATAAGGAAAGCCATTCAAAGGTCTCCCCGCGCCCTACAGTCAATTCACTGCAAACTCCATAACGGAGACCTGGCCCTTTTATAGGCCTTGAGGGGCTTACATCAGGTGAAAATTTCCCTCATGGTGATTAGCTTAAATTTATCAAAACGTTACTTTATGGCTTTGTTTTAACAACTCTCAACCCTCTATCAGCATTTCAACAAAACAAGGCGAGTTTCAAGAGATCCTTTAGGTCAAACCCTCATATTTCCTAAATAGGCTTGAAGCCATTAATGGATTAATCGACTATCTCACTTCACTAGCCTCGATTTCATTTATATACTAAGCAGGGTGAATGTATAAGGGTCACTTTTTAACCAGCTTGCCGCTAATAGTAAAACTTAAAAAACAATCTTTTTCTATAAGCTTTAAGTTTTATTATTTTAATTAGTGGTTCAAAACTTTATTTCCATATTTACATCAGTTGAGATAACAACTTCTTCTGCCTTATTGTTGAAATAAGGGGCTATTCAACACCTGTGAGCCCTTTTAAAACCCTGATTCCAACACTGTTAAAGGAAAAATAAGAGAAATGCGTCATTATTATGTCAAACTGGTTGTATTTAGCCAGCTTGCATACCTCAAGTTCTATGTAATGCGCATGCTGTTGAGATTTTGGTTAAACTAACCATATGAGATTGGCCACATCAGTATTACCCTAAATTTCCTATAGGTCACGTCACTACCCTTGCCCGCTATCTGTATTCCCCAGCATATTGATTTTCATTCATCTGCAATCAGATATATTGCTAGCACTCCTGACCCTATTTAAAAATATATAATTTATTCGCCATATGATCCTGACTTTTGGTGGATTAAACCCTATTTAATTATTGTCTTAATGTACCATGCCACAACCCAAAACATTTTCTGTCAATATGAGAAGTTACCAGTTCTGTTCAGCCATCTAAACACCGTTGTCCCAGCCAACTACAAAAAGTTACCACAATTATCCAGCTGAGTCTGCCACAAATAATACTACCAACCAATATTCAATATATCCTAAAGATGTACCCACCCTTTGACCTGACCCTCACGGTGATTTCAGTAGCATATTAACAGATCAAAGATGGGAAATGCAGGAAGATTCAGGTGTCACAGAGTAGGTTGATGCATGGACCACATTTTCAAAAGTCCTAAGCATATATATTGAAAGGGTGACATATTAGAAGTGATAAATGCGGTAACAGACATTCTGATGTTGACCTTTGTCTGCGAATTTTTGGTCTATGCTCACAAAAGCATATCTTCATTGCTGGAAGTACCCAACGAAACTACTTTGGATTTAAAAATCTACATATAATAAAAGTCCATCTTTATATAATGCTTTACGTTCAGTTCAAGTTATACTGTCCTCAAACATTTTATCTACCTTTAGTGCAATGATAATGCTCCAATTTCATCCAGCTGTAATCCCAATTGCAACATTCTGGTGCTCACTACAGGAGCTCTTTTACAGTATCATAAATAAAACAAGGGAACAGCTACCATGAGTCAAGACCACAACCACTTCACTATCAGCTTTGGAGACATGTAATCCTCAACTCATGGATGTAGAGGAGCTCAGAAAGCCCACTTCCACCTTAACAGCTTAAACATCGAGAAAAACAAAGCTCCCACTATAGAGTACACTTCCATATGCCTTCTATCTTCCCAGTATTTAGAGTGAATGGCTGACATACCCCCAAAAATGTCATGGAGGTCATATAAAAGCTCTTTTGCGGATATCATCTTTCTGCCAAAGCTATCAATGAGAACTAAAGGGGTGTTCAGAAGCTATAAGAACCAATACTACTTGTATGTTAATTATCATTTACATCAGGTGATGATGATGATGTCTGTTGCGACCAAAAATATTTATACTCAGGTGAAAATAGTTAAAATGATAACCCAATACATACATTGATCTGAAAGACCATGCATATCTTCGCTTGCAGCATATTAAGATAAACAAACTGTTTAAGTTTGTGGTGGCTCAACGCTGGTACAGCCAGATATTGATGGATAAACTGTACAGTACCTTTTGGGATGATCATATAATCATTTTTCACAAATATTATTAAGCAGACAAAAACTAATTGCCAAGTAGACAAATTTACTGACCAACTAAATGACAACTTAGTTCACATCATTAGTGAGATACTTGACTAGGGTGGGGAAAAATCCTGAAGGTTGCTGATGTAAATCATCATTGTGGCCAGGTCGAGGAGTACCTGAAAATCAGAGGCGACGCAACATACAGCTGCAGAGGCTACTAATCAAGAGGCCCACGCTCAGACAGGTCGCATCATTCGGCAGTTGGAAGAGGAGTTGGACCAGCAGTTTGTTCACCTATAAGCCGTGGGTATCAATTACCACAATCAAATTTAAAGTCCTTAAATATAGCACCAATGTTAGTAAGGACATAAAGACCTCAAACATAGCACCAAAGTTAGTCAGGACAAAGTCTGCAGCCTCAAAAATAGCCTGAGCGATGCCATTCAATTTTCTTTCATCTCTACGGAAAATTTGGCTCGGTGAAGAATCTGGCATGGTCTTGGGGCCTGAGAATCAGACAATTTAATAAGGAAAAGTTGCTTTGAAAACCTAAAAAACAAACGCATAACTAAGACTATCAGAGATCAAGAAATCCTTAAAGTACAAGTGCTATTACCTTTCTGACAAATTTGACAGTTCTGGGACAAAATCAGAAGTGACTCTTTATATGCTGGCAAGGCCTACCATCAGAGGATAAAAGAAAGTTTTACTGACGCACATGAGTCTATTCTATCAGATTAACAATCTGATGGCGGTGAAGTTGCTCGAAGAACTAAATATTCCGGTGGTTCTGACTATGATACCTGACCTCAACATATTTGCCTTAAACTGCTTTCCTGGAAACACCTATTTGCGCCACCCTGACTGTCTCAGATAACCGCGATGAAACAACAGATCTCCCTAAGCCCATTGCAGGTCTTCCACCTCAATTTGAATAAACTTTGGCTAAAAAAGCAGCAGGACTGACTTACCAACTGCACTATGAAACCTCAGTTGAGCAACAAAGGACATAAGAGGCTATAGGTTTAGACCAATCAACTTAGCAAAGTTTGACAAGATTGGAATATACAAACCTTCCTATCATTATTTGATATTACATGGATATCACAAGCGACGAGGCTAAGCTGGTGACATTTATATACGTTAAATACTGAGAGTCAGGTGGTAGAGATTCCTAAGATCATTGAAACTAGGATTTAATACCAGTACTTAGAAGACATATCATAAAGTAATTGGGCGGAGAGGAGATGATGACAACTGGAAGACTGCCTTCCTTAATTTCTCTTCATTAAGAATAACCAAAGTCTGTAATTTGCCAAGAACTTTTACCTTGAGGCTCAGGTACTATATGGCTCAAAAGTCTTACTTAACTATGACGCACATTTTACCTTATAAAAAGCTAAAGAGCTTGAAAAACTGAACCAGGTCATGTTACCTTTGTTAAACTATGGGTGTTATGTATTTCATATAATCTACTATCTGTGCCGCTGCGCTGTAACCTTTGATGCACCCAATAAGGGGCATCTTAATTAACAAAGAATCCAAAGCAAACCCCTCCAGAAGGACATCAAATAGAACAGCTTGATGCCTTAGACCAGTAATACTTGACTTACGCCACATCACATGTCACCAATGAAGCGTGAAGGGGCACTATGCTAGTCAGTGCAAAGCTAAGGTTCCAAACCCAGGTGCACATATCTGAGCAGCTGTCATTAAAGAACAGGAGAAAAAGCGGTTAGAGTAGAAAGGGATATTCTACTTCCACTGGATCCCAACATATCTCTATACAATCCATGATACCACAATGCTCTCCTTTCTTTAAACAATTGTTGCCAACAATGTACTAGTTGTTACCACCTGCTCCTACTAAGTGGACAATACTAACAAAGCAGCTGAAGTGGCTTTGAAGCGCTATAAAAGCAGCTGGAGCATATGACTTACCAGTTACTTATGGCGAAATTCAAAGACTAGAAGGGGTTAACGTGGCTACAACCTTTGGAGAGCTAAAGAAAACTATCCCCATCTATGTTAAGAATTACAGTCCTATCTGGTCCAGGCCAACAAGCTTGGCATAAACTTGAACACCACTTATTCTTAATATTTTGAGCATACATAAGTTGATATTAGCGCGTTCAAGATCTGGGTCAGGGCTATATTAGATAATGAGGCCCTGTCATATTCTATTGACTAGTTATTTAGAAAATATGGTCTATCACTGGATATTGACCACCGAAAAGAATACAGAACTTCAGGACCCAAAACTACTACCTAGTCAGGGCTTACAGAGCGCTGCTACTAAGGTTTGGCACTATCTTTGTGTTGTCCCTAAAATCTTCCTATCAAACACCATTACTATATCCTCATCAGAACCCCTCATGAGGATGTATGGAGTCAAAACTGATTTTGAGGAAAATGATCTGGCAATCCTAGTTCAGAACCTGCTAATACTAATGGCGCAGAGACCAGCAGATGGAGATACGAGCTCTGCTGTTTATTTATCATGCCTTTAAGGATGGAATCATATTCATCAGTTATTAAAAAGGTATGTCCAAACTAAATTATACTAGACCAGATTTTCAAATCAAGAGGCATTATAATGATGGCTGGCCACCAACTGACCATTCCACACAGTCACCAGGTCATTATGAACATAATTACAGTCTGCAGGTACTACCAGGTTTATAATGCAAAGCGTTTGCGCCCTTCAACTGCTCATACTGAGAACTTATTGTAGCACCAGATCTCATCCTCCAAGATAAAGGTGAAAAAATCATATTACTAGCTAACATATATCCACACCCAATCTAGTTGAAACGGCACAAAATCGTCGCTTTCCTCAACATCTACTTATGAAAAAGTGCAAGGCATACACAAGTTTGGAACGTAGGAGGAGTTTGGGTTTGTGTAAAAAAGTCATGAGGTTGTTTGTTGAATCATACTTTGCGAGTCCCTATTCAGCCTGAGGGAGATTAAAAGGTTCAAACTATTACCTTAATTAAGATATATAAACAAATTAAAACAATGTATGACTTTTATTTGGGAGGTTATGGAGAGGTGTTGCATCACATCAACACCAGAAACCACCCAATAATCCGCCTCAACCATGTCCGCCGGCCCAAGATGGAACATGAAGTTGTGGATTCAATCATCTGGTTCAGAGGGGAATGCTGGTATATCAAAGATTATGTAGCCGTCGACAGTTTTAAAAGTAATAAAGAAAGACAGATTTAAATCAAGTTGTAAACAACTTATGAGACTTAACACAAAATGAAGAAGGATTAATAACCCTCTTGAAAGTTAACAATGTGCGTGACTGACTCAACAAAGCTAAGTATATCTCCGCCTGAATCTGATCTCCAGCTACTGGAAGATAGAATTGCTCTAGGAACAAAAGAAATATGCCATAATAATGACACAGGGGCTGTTATAACCATAGAATGTGGCAGTGGTTATTCAGTCCCCTGCTAAATTCCAATGGCTATTGACAGAATACTGAGAGAACTTAGAATTGCTTGTGGCTTGGTCTACTTAGACAATACTAACATTTTTCAAGGACGTTGTTTGACCACTTACCGCACCTAGAGAATTTTTCCACTGACTTTCTGCAGCCAATATGAAAATTGAGCCCAGAAAATACAACTTCTTCCAAGAGCAGCTCAATCAACTGGGCTTCGTTATTGACAAAAAGTGATTACAGCCACAACTGGACAAAGTGGAGGCCATTGAGAAGTTGAGAACGCTGGCAGATAAAAGTACATCAAGGTTTCTTTAGGATGGTCAGCTATTACTGGTGATTGGTAAAGACTTTAGTAGTTAGAGATCTGTTATTTCACCGATTGAATAGCAGAACCCAATTTTATTTAATGATGAACTGCCAGTTGGCTTTTGATCATCTTTGCATCTGCCTCACTTCAGCCCCAATACTTATGAATCCAAATTTTAATAAACCATTAATAATTCAGGTGGGAGCATTCCTCACCGTCATTGGGGCCATGTTGTACCAACTCAATGGCAAAGGAATAGAACATCCTGTAGCGTACTGCAACTGGGCGTTAGATGTACATGAGCAGAACTACACTTTTATTAAAAAGAAATGTTTAATGGTGCTTTTCACGTAATATCATTTTACGTCTACATTCAAAGAATGTACTTCAGATGTTAATTGACCGCTCCTTGCTTAGATGTCTACAGAACCTCAAAGAGCCAGAGGGACGCAGAGCTCTTTTTGAATTAAAGTTGCAAGCGTATGACTTCAAGATTTAGCACTGGTCCTAGAGTGAATCATCATAATGCTGAAAGAATGTCCAGGCTACTTACCATCACATTGACTGCCAATATGGCGGGTGGCATTTATAATAAGATGTTGAACAAGGAATACAATAAAAAACAGAAGAAGTACAACGCGCATTGGACCATCTTATTAAGAACACTTGTCAAGAATGGAAACTTCTTAAATAATAGAAGAATATAAACACATTATTTCATGCCAACTGAGTGTACAGATATAATCATTGGAGCCTACAAAGTCATGGGCTAAAGAGGATTCAAAAAGATGTATGGACAACTGAAACAAAACTACTGCTGGTTCTCAATGCACTTTAACATCCATGAAGACCTTACTTGCTTAAAAAGTATCAGGTTTAACCATAGTATTGGAAAAGCAAAACTTTTCTCACTCGTTGCAATCACTTTTGCGACTTATTCAACTCAAGTATGATTCTAGTTTGATAATCTCACAGAGGAGATTAGTCTGCGCCCATGTCAGGGAGCAGTTGGGCAAGTAAGGTAAGAGGAGCAGGTGGTAGGCCCGCAGCCTCAAATGTTTGAAAACGCCCCAGAGAAACTGGCGGAATAGAAAAAAATTTAAAAAAACTGGCAGTCACTATTTCCCCAAAAATTCTTGCTTGGCAAGTGCGATGCAACCAGTACATCAACACGCCACACTCCCAACCACTCTTGTCGGTGGAATATGGAGTCTGTGTGTTTCTGGACATCCAAAAAACAGCTCTATGGGAAAAATTTTGTGAAGATGTACACAAAATTTTCCTGACCGCGGTGTACATCACACCTCACTCCATGTCATGTGGCTGACTGGACCTCAGTTTCAAAAACAAGGAGGCAGCAGACGAAGCTGCTGCAGTGCACATAGTGATCCACCTCCCCGAAAAGCAACAGGTTGTCAAAACCAAATGTACCAGATGGACAAAATCCAACCAAATTTTCCTCACATTCGACTTTCTGCCCACTACAGTCAAGCGTGCCATTCTGGAGCAGCACCTGAAAGATGGTCTCACTGTATATGGTGAAATACAATCCTTTGAGATGAAACGCTTTACACTGATGCCACACCTGTGCACCGGCAAAGCCATTGCAGTTCTGACTCCAACTGAGGAGATCGCGAAGGACCTAACCCAGATCCCGCACTCCACTTATATTAATATTGAAGGGCATACCACCCACCCTTTCCAGGTAACCGTAGACAGCGCACCCCCATCTGCACCCACTGTGACGCGTTCAGCCATAAGGCACATGCATGCCCCACCAAGAAGGGCATCACATTCCAAAAGCACCCCTCGGCAGCCATGGCCAGCGGAGAGGTGCACTACAAACCAACCACAAGCACCAAAGAGGCTTTCCCATGGGGTGCACAAGGCTGCTACCTACTGGTAAAAAACTATTTCCCTGCAAGAGCAGAAGAAGGCCAAGCAGGCCTGCAGGGCCGCGGCCGAGGAAGCGGCCAAAGTCACCACCACTATCCTACACTCCCAATGCCAGGAGGACATCAAAACCTTCGTGGTGGAAGCAACTCGAGAATCCATAAACCAAATAGAATTGGGAAGCTCATGCCAATTGGGCCACTCAATCTGAGGATCCAATGGGTGACTCAATTTCACCTGATCTTTTCAACCAAGCTCCGGTTGCAACTAACTTGGTCTCCAACCTACCTGAAATTTTTTTTTCAACCCACTCAATGGTGCACCAAACTCATCTGCACCACAAAAAATTTGTCCAACGTCGGGGAAACAAAAAGTGAAGGCAAAAGCCAATGCGAACCTTTCTGCTAAAATCAACAAACCTACCAATAGCGTTGCTGCAAACACCTGCGCTGCCATGAAGGCCTGTGGGGATCTAGAGGAGAGCTAGTGGGCCTGGGTGCCCACCATCCTGCACCTAAGGTGCAATGGGGGAAACCTTCACTTTAGGGATGTTGAATATCGCCGGACTCAAGGCCTCGCCATCCTGGGCTAGGAAACTGAGTTTTTTACAAAAAAAATTACCCGTGGATATCCTGGCCAATCCAGGAGTCCCACTGTACGTGAGGTTCTGAGGATGCTTGGAAAACCAGGCTCCTCCCATCCCTATCCTTTTGGTCAGAGCACTGTGGGGTGCCAGTTCAGAAAAACAATTTTTTCAAATTTTTATTGTCAGAATCCTTCCTCAATGGCCGAGTCCTCATTGTCACTTTCTCGTGGGCTGATGTGGCACACACTATCATCAACATCTATGCCCCAACCTGTGCATGAGAACGTCAGGAATTTTTCTCATCAGTCAAATCCCTCCTGTTACCCCCAGACCCTTTCATAGTCAGCGATATGAACTGTTGGCTAAACACACCAACAGACTGTTGGCCTTCCTCCTCCCACGCTTCCCAGGGTCACGTAGAACTTCGCGTTCTAAAGGCCACCCTTGGGTTAATGGATGCGCTGCCATGACATGCCCCGCTGCTTAAAAACATGATGCAACCCCACGTCCACAACAGCCAATTAAGGTCCATGACCCGCATAAACCTTATCCTTATGCCGGCAAAATTCCAACCCCAAATTTCCCACTCAAAACAACAAAAATTGAATTCTCCAACCACCGGCTGGTCTCAATAACCTACCACCTACCTGTCACAGTGGCTAAGGCCCCACATTGGTGCAAACTCCGCCCTCCAAAGCTTGCGTCGCCAGGATTTTCCACTTGAATGGAATCAACAACTATGGAAAAAGAGTTTATTACACCTTTTTGCGTGGACCCCATCTCCACATGGGCAGCCTTCAAAGAGGATACCATCTGCCACTCTCGCCACCTCTCCTCCCGATGCTCATGAGCCACATCAGCTGTCATCTCGCGCGCTCTGGCAGAGTTGGCACACCTGGAGTCCAACATCCCAGCCACAGGATACAGCCCTGCATGGGGCTGGAAGTGGGCGGAGGCAGCCGCCCACCTCAACGCGCTTGAAAGGCAACACAAACATCAGGTTTGTGTTTAGTACAGGGCCAAATGCATTACAGAGGGCGACAAGTGCACCGCATATTTTTTTAAAGTTTTTTTGCACCACGCCAGAGTGTGGCCTTCACACAGGTGCAAAGATCGGATAATTTCATTGCGGACACACCAGCAGAAGTGGTAATCAAAACACAAAAGTATTACTCCAAGTTATACCAATCTGATCCAATTCAGCCCGCCAAAGTGGCGGAATTTCTCGACTGAACCCACATCTGCACTGTTTCCCGATACCCAGAAATAAAGAATTTGATTACTCTGAACAAATTATGGACAGCCATCCGCGGTGCACCAAACTGGAAATGCCCAGGCCCAGATGGCATTCCATATAAGTTCTATAAAAAGTACTTCAAATATATATCCCCACTACTGCTTGCCTCACTTAACCAGAGCCTTCTGGAAACGCGCCTCCTACCAGGAGGACAAGAGGCCTTCACCGTCACACTCTTCAAGAAAGGGGACAAGCTAGACTTAGCCAACTGGCGCCCCATTTCTTTAACACGGATACAAAAATTTTAACAAAAATCATGGCTAACCATTTAGGGATTGTAGCATCTGCCACCATCTCCCCAGAACAATTCAGTTTCATACCCAGAAGTTCGATTTGGGACAACGTGCACTATGTGGCTAACGCATACCAGTCCACAGCCTCTGGGGCACTTGTATCCTTGGACCAACAGAAGGCCTATGATAGAGTAAACTGGGAATACCTCAGGGCCTGCCTCCATCAATTCGCTTACCCCCTCGCTTCATCAACTGGGTGATGCTGCTCACAGAATCTGCAACTATGGCAGTAGTGGCCCTGGCTTCCTAACGGAAGTAGTCCGCCCTCAAAGGGGCTTGCGACAAGAGGACCCCCTTAGCCCAATCTTATACAACTTCAGCCTTGACCCACTACTTCGAAACGTGAATGCCCAACTCACTGGGGTCCATGTGCCAGGCCAAACCCCAGTCAAGATGATGGCGTTTGCAGATGACTGTGTGGTTGGGGTGTCTAATAGTAAAGATGCACGCGCACTTGAAGCTCTCATCCAGGAGTATTCCCGGGTAAGTAACGCTGCACTGAACGCTTCCAAAACTGAAATCATCCTCCTTGGTCGGTATCAAACCTGCTGGGCCCCAGCAACCAGTGCCCAGCCCAGCCCATCTACTCGCACACGTGCTCGCCCTCCCAGCTCACCCCACACCGCCCCACTGGTGCTCCCCTTCTTGCCAAGCCCTACCATAGGGCCAGTCCGCCGTCTGGGCATGTGGGTGGAGGCAGGCGGGTATGCATCAGCAGTAATGGAGAGTCGTATTCTAGACAACGTGACGAAGCGCATCGCCTCCCTCAGAGCCCACCCTATTTCCCTTACTGGCAGGGTTGTTTTAGCCAACTCTATGCTCCTCTCCAAAGTCTGGTTTGGAGCCCACGCCATCCTTCTCCCCAAGCTTTTTCAAATTTCTTGTATGCCCTGCTGCAAGGATGCTTTAGTCAGGCCGCCCACCACCAGTACAGCTAGAGGTCATGTTTGGCCCTCATCATCATGGTGACATGGGCCTGCTTGACTTCAAAGCCCATGCTGCCAAGATCCCGGGCACCTGGATTGTTGCCATTACCGCCCCTACGCTCCCCTACCAACACTGGTCCCGCATGGCCTGCTCCAACTTCTCCCGCGCCTTGGGCCTCAACAATCCATCGAACCCTCACTCCCTGATGAAATACCTGGCTTCACACCCATCGGCCACAAGTCCTCACGGGACTAAAACCCACTACAAATAAATACTCCACTTCATGCGGAGCGCTGAGTGGAGAATTCATATTAGCGGACACACAGCCCAGAGAGGCCGCCCCTCTCCTCAGTTCACACAAAGGTACAGGGGCTACCCATCCAAGATGGCGTGATTCCCACACGTCCCCATGTCCTATCCAGGGTGGACTACCTGGACAAGATGGACATCCCTTACTCCATTGAGACCCAAAAAGCTATTTGGAAATATGCACACCATCCTCTGTTGCAGCCTCAAATCTGTTCCCATGTGTGGCGTTACCTGAGCCGGGTGTACCATATGGCTGAGCGCTCTAACGCTTTACACTCATCCTGCATCGTGTGTGGCCAGTATGGAACGCTGTTCCACCGCCTGGAGAAGAGACCCCACCTCTAAAGTGATATGGCGCGAAGTTCAACGTCTGCTGGGCCAGGATCAAACACATCCCTTCAGTCTGTTAAGTGATATGTTTGCTTTATCAATGGCCTCCCCCTCCACCCTCCCTCCATGCTCTGGTGGTGTAATCGCCATGTGGACTATCCACACGATTGTCTTGGATGCCATTGCAGGCTCCACTCCCCCCCCCAGAAGCTGTCCACAGATTCCAGTCTCATTTGGTGGACCACTTTCAAGTGTGGATGTTTGACACCTCCCACCGCGTTGCCGACAGCTGGTCTCCTCCTGGTTCCCAGTGTGGTTCATCAAATCAGACCCTTTCCTTCACACGTGCTCAATAGTGGCTACGGCCCCTTCACGCTCCCTCCCCCTCCCCATAAGTGGCGTTCCCGCTGGTAACAAGAGATAGCATCGCTTCTCTGGGGTGCCTTCTCTGTTACTAAGTTTTGTCTCTTTTGGGTCAAATTTGGAAGTGTCCGTCCCATGGTCGGCCTTCCTCACAATAAATCCATAGTATTGGAAAAGCACTATGTATTAACTTATCAGGCCCAAAACATCTTTTTCCACTCCAAGTTAAATGATGTCATGGGACCACTATAAACATCGGAGACCAATATAAGTATATTTTTCGATTTATTGCGGGGAAGGCTGACCATGGGATGGACACTTCCGATATGACTCAGAAGAGACAAAACTCAGTACCAGGGGAGGCACCCCAGAGAAGCGATGCTATCTCTTGCTGCCAGCGGGGACGCCACTATGGGGAGGGGGAGGGAACGTGTGGAGGGGCCGTAGCCACAACTGAACACGTGTGGAGGAAGGTGTCTGATAGATGAACCAGACTGGGAACCAGGAGGAGACCAGCTGTTGGTAACGCGGTGGAAGGTATCCAAACATCCACGCTTTAAAGTGGTCTACCAAATGAGACCGGAATCTGTGGACAGCTTCTGGGATGGTGGGGGTGGAGCCTGCGATGGCATCCAAGACAATCGTGTGGATGGTCCACATGGCGATTGCAACCACCAAATCACGGAAGGAGGGTGGAAGAGAGGAGGTCATTGATAGAGCAAACATATCTCTTGACAGACTGAAGGGATGCGTTTGATCCTGGCCCAGCAGACGTTGAACTTCGCGCCAGATCACTTTAAAGGTAGGGCACTTCTCCAGGCGGTGGAACAGCGTTCCATACTGGCCACACATGACATAGGATAAGTATAAAGCATTAGAGCGCTCAGCTGTACGATACACCCGCCTCAGGCAGCGCCACACATGGGAGCGGACTTGAGGCTGCAACAGAGGACGGTCTACGTTTTCCAGATAGTTTTTTGGGTCTCAATGGAGTAAGGGATGTCCATCATGTCCAGGTAGTCCACCCTGGATAGGACATTGGGCCGAATGGGGATCACGCCATCATGGATGGGTAGCCCCTGTATCTCTTGTGTGAACTGAGGAGAGGGGCGGCCTCTTTGGGTTGTATGTCCGCTAATATGAATTCTCCATTCAGCGCTCCGCATGGAGAGTAAGATTCGTTTTTAGTGGGTTTTAGTCCCGTGAGGTCCTATGGCTGATGTGTGTGATGCGAGGTAATTCATCAGGGAGTGGGGGTTCGATGGATTGTTGAGGCCCAAGGCGCGGGAGAAGTTGGAGCAGGCCATGCGGGACCAGTGTTGGTAGGGGAGCGTAGGGGCGGTGATGGCAACAATCCAGGTGCCCGGGATCTTGGCAGCATGGGCTTTGAAGTCAAGCAGGCCCATTCCACCATGATGATGAGGGCCAAACATGACCTCTAGTCGTACTGGTGGAGGGTGGCCTGACCAAAGCCATCCTTGCAGCAAGGCATACAAGGATTTGAAAAAGCTTGGGGAGAAGGGGATGGCGTGGGCTCCAAACCAGACTTTAGAGATGCATAGAGTTGGCTAAAACAACCCTGCCAGTGAGGGAAGTAGGGTGGGCTCTGAGAGAGGCAATTCGCTTTGTCACGTTGTCCAGAATATGGCACTCCATTACTGCTGGAGCGTATCTGTCTGCCTCCATCCACACGCCCAAATGGCGTACCGGTCCTATGGTAGGACGTGGTACAAAGGGGAGCACCAGTGGGGCAGTGTGTGTTGTGTGAGTGGGGCGAGGTTGTGGGCGAGCAGATGAGCCAGGTTGGGAACTAATTGCTGGGGTCCAGCAGTTCTGAAACCGACCAAGGAGGATGATTTCAGTTTTGGAAGCGTTCAGTGCCGCGTTGCTTACCTGGGATTACTCCTGGATGAGAGCTTCAAGCGCGCGTGCATCTTGATTATTAGACACCCCAACCACACAATCATCTGCGAATGCCATTATCTTGACTGGGGCTTGGCCTGGCACATGAACCCCAGTGAGTTGGGCATTTACATTTCGCAGTAGTGGGTCAAGGCTGAAGTTGTATAAGAGTGGGCTGAGGGGGTCCCCTTGTCGCAAGCCCCTTTGAGGGCGGACTACTTCCGTTAGGAAGCCAGGGCCACGTACTGCCATTGTTGCAGATTCCGTGAGCAGCATTACCCAGTTGATGAAGCGAGGGGCTAAGCGGAACTGATGGAGGCAGGCCCTGAGGTATTCCCAGTTTACTCTATCCCTTTTTTTAGTACTAGATGGTCCCAACCCGTCTATCATAGGCCTTTTGTTGGTCCAAGAATACAAGTGCCCCAGTGGCTGTGGATTGACATACATTAGCCACAGAGTGCACGTTATCCCAAATTAACCTTCTGGGTATGAAACCGAATTGTTCTGGGGAGATGGTGGCAGATGCTACAGTCCCTAAACGGTTAGCCATGATTTTTGTTAAAATATTAGTGTCTGTGTTTTTTAGAGAAATGGGGCGCCAGTTGGCTAAGTCTAGCTTATCCCCTTTCTTGAAGAGTGTGATGGTAAAGGCCTCATGTCCTCCTGGTAGGAGGCGTGTTTCCAACAGACTTTGGTTAAGTGAGGCGAGAAGCAATGGGGATATATATTTGAAATACTTTTTGTAGAACTCATATGGAATGCCATCTGGGCCTGGGCATTTTTGGTTTGGTGCACCGCAAATAGCTGTCCATAATTTGGTTGGAGTAATCAAATTCATTATTTCCGGGTATTGGGAAACAGTGCAGATGTGGGCTCAGTTGAGAAATTCTGCTACTTTGGCCAGCTGAATTGGATCAGATTGGTACAACTCGGAGTAATGCTTTTGTGTTTCAATTGCCACTTTGGCTGGCATATCTGCAATGGAATCATCCGATCTTCGCACCTGTGTGCAGGCCACGCTCTGGCGTAAAGTAAAATTTTTTAAAGAAATGTGCAGTGCACTTGTCGCCTTTTGTAATGTGTGTGGCCCTGTACTGAACACAGACCCGATGTTTGTGTTGCCTTTTGAGTGTGTTGAGGTGGGCGGCTGCCTCCACCCACTTCAGGCCCCATGCAAAGCTGTATCCTTAGCTGGGATGTTGGATTCCAGGTGTTAATTCTGCCAGAGCGCGCGAAATGACCGCTGATGTGGCTCGTGAGCATCTGGAGGAGAGATGGCGAGAGTGGCAGATGGTGTCATCTTTGGTAGTTGCCCACGTGGAAATGGGATCCACGCAAAAAGGTGCAACAAACTTTTTTGCTAAAGTTGCCGCTTCCACCCATGTGGAAAATCCTGGCGATGTGAGCTCGGAGGGGCGGATTTTGCACCAATGTGGGGCCTTAGCAGCTGTGACAGGTAGGTGGTAGGTTAGCGAGACCAGTCAATGGTCAGAGAATTCCATTTTTGTTGTTTTGAAGTGAAAGATGTGGGTTTGGAATTTCGCCAGCGTTAGGATAAGGTCAATGCGGGTCATGGACCTTAGTTGGCCGTTGTGGACATGGGGACACATCATGTTTTCAAGCAGCAGGGCATTTTGTGGCAGCGCATCCATTAACCTGAGGGTGTCCTTTAGAACGCGCTGTTCTACATGACCCTGGGGGGCGTGGGGTGAGGAAGGCCACCGGTCTGTTGGTGTGTTTAGCCAACAGTTCATGTCGCCAACTAGGAAAGAGTCTGGGGGTAGTGGGAGGGATTTGACCAACGAGAAAAATTCCCAACGCTCACATGCACTGTTTGGGGCATAGATGTTGATGATTGCGTGCACTACGTCAGCCCACAAGAAGGTGACGACGAGCACTCGGCCATTTAGGAATGTTTCTGAGGATGTAAATTTGAAAAAATTATTTTTCTGAATTAGCACCCCATAGTGCTTTAACCAAAAGGATAGGGATGGGAGAAGCATTGTTTTCCAAGCTTCCTTGGAGCCTCGTGGACAGTGGGACTCCTGGATGGCCAGGATATCCACGGGTAAATTGTGTTGTAAAAAACTCAGTTTTCTAGCCCAGGATGGGGAGGCCTTGAGTCCGGCGATGTTCAATGTCTCTAAAGTGAAGGTTTCCCCCATCGCACCTTAGGTGCAAGGGGGTGGGCACCTGGGCCCACTAGCCTCCTCTAGATCCCCACAGGCCTTCACAACAGTGCAGGTGTTAGCAGCAACGCTATCAGGGTTTTTGTTAATTTTTGTGGAAAGAGTTGTGTTGGCTTTAGCATTTGCTTTTTGTTTTCCCAACGTCAGACAAATTTTTTGCGGTGCAGATGAGTTTGGTGCACCGTTGAGTGGGTCAAAAAAAATTTTAGTTGGGATAGGTCCCAAGTTGGTTTTGACCGGAGCTTGGGTGCAATGATTAGGTGATATCGAATCCCCCATCAGATCCTCAGATTGAGTGGCCCACTCGTCATGGGCTTCCCAATATAATTGGTTGATGGATTCCCAAGTTACTTCCACCGCGAAGGTTTCCATGTCCTCCTGGCGTTGTGAGTATGGGATAGCAGTGGTGGCTTTGGCCGCTTCCTTGGCCGCGGCCCTGCAGGCCTGCTTGGCCTTCTTCTGCTCTTGTGGGGAGATAGGCTTTACCAGAAGGTAGCAGCCTTGTGCTCCCCACGGGTAGCCTCTTTGGTGCTTGTGGTTGGTTCATAGTGTGCCTCTCCGCTGGCCATAGCTACCGATGGGTGCTCTTGGAATATGATGCCCTCCTTGGTGGGGCATGTGTGCGTCTTATGGCTGAATGCGTCACAGTGGGTGCAAATGGGGGGCGCTCTGTCCACGGTCACCCAGAATGGGTGGGTGGTATGCCCTGCAATATCAATAAAAGTGGAGTGCGGGATTTGGGTTAGGTCCTTCGCGATCTCCTTGGTTGGGGTCAGGACTGCGATGGCTTTGCTGGTGCACAGGTGGGGCATCAGCGTGAAGTATTGCATTTCGAAAGATTGTATTTTGCCATATATGGCGAGACATCATTAAGGAGTTGTTCCAACTTGTCACGTTTTACCATAGTAGGCAAAAAGTCAAACGAGAGGAAAATTTGGTTTGATTTTGTCCATCTGGTGCGTTTGGTTTCGATGACCTGTTGCCCTTCAGGGAGGTCAACCACTACGCGCACTGCTGCAGCCTTGTCTGCTGCCTCTTTGCTTTTGAAACCTAGGTCCAGCCAACCGCGTGACATGGAGTGAGGCGCGATGTACACCGCAGTTGGGAAAATTGTGTGCACATCTTCACAAAATTTTTCCCATAAGGCCGTTTGTTGGATGTCCAGAAACACGCGGACTCCAAATTCCACCTTTGAAAGTAGCTGGGAGTGTGGCGTGTTGATGTACTGGTTGCATCGTGCTTGCCATGTGAGTATCTCCGGGGAAATAGTGACCGCCAGATTTTTAAAATTTTTGTCTATTCCTCCAGTTTCTCTGGGGCGTTTTCAAACGTTGGGGGCCGCGGGCCTTCCACCTGCTCCTCTTACCTTACTTGCCCAACTGCTCCCTGACATGGGCGCAGACTTATCTCCTATATGAGATCATCAAACTAGATTCAGTCTTGAATTGAATAGGTTGCAAAAGTGATTGCAATGAGAAAGAAAAGTTTTTCCAATATAAGTATATTGTAATGACCAGTTACTGAATGAATTGGGTCAAGGCCAAACTGATTAGAAGCTTAGGAGCTGCGATGATTACCAAAATTTGTTTTATTGAGCATTATTGAAAAACACAGATGTTCTATTTCTTCTTAAAGTCAACAAAATCAACTCCAATTCCCATGTAATCACCAAGCTTAATGAATCGATGAGGGTCCATGGTTTTCTGTTGATACCTTATCACCCCAAAACCAATGGTATGGTGGAATGTGTCAACAAAGCTTTAGTTGGCATCCTATAGAAATTGGTGTCAGGTAAACCATCAAGTTAGAACCTCCTCTTGCATTCTACCATCTTTGCATACAATATCACACTCAACTAGTCAAATGAAAGATCACAATTCATCTCCTGTTGGGTGACAACACACACTACCTCTGATCCTATACTTTTGTGTTATGGTGAGGGAATTGTCATGGAAGTGGCAAGTAAAGTTTAAACCAGCCTGACATAATGGACTTCCAAACACCCAAAGGCAAGCCCAAATGCTAGGTGCGCTGCTGCTTAAATGACGTTGAATTTTTTATGGAGAGATTTTACCAGCGAGCGCCAATAGGCCATAAATGTAAGTAAAACTAAGCAACGAACCAGGTTATCTAGACCCAGGGCCCGTGGGTTTAAGAGCTGGGAAAATACAAAATCTGATTGGAGGTTTGAATTTCGTCATGGGGAAAAATTTGAATTTGGGGTGCGGAAATTCTTATGAATTTAAAATAGAAAATCAACTGAAAAGTTTTTCAGGGAGTTTTGACTGCTTAAATATATAATTAATTTGGATAATAGCTTAGAAAATCTCAGGATTAAGACCCTCAAGATTCGCCTAACCCAGAAAACTCTAAGTGAGGGGGAAAACAAATTATTTTGAACTGACTTAAAAATTGACAGCAGTAGGCCAAGTCACGGTTGGCTCATGCGCAGACGCATTAATTGTCAATTTTCTTTTGTTTAACAGCTAGATCAATGGAATCTCACCAACAGACAGTAGGAACCTCCCAAGGCTACTCCATGTAGAACGGTCCCATGAGGTCAGGAATGGGTTTGGGATGCTCAACCTGTGTGCACCTGGTCGCTCCAGCGTCCATTGGACACAATGAGAAATGTTGGACGGGGTTTTGATATGGTTGGGGAGGGTTTTAAACTGGCGTCAGCATTCCTAATGGCCCAATGCCATTTGCAAGTTGTTCCTACAATTTTACATTAGGCGCATTCTTCATAGAAGGTACACGCTGTCAAACGGATTAATAATTACATAATAATCTTTTGGAATAGTAATTCCTCATTCAATAAATATTTATTTTTCATCTTGATTTTAGTTTATTCTTCTAGAACATTATAGGCACTTAAATATCACTAAAAACAGGTATAATTACCTTCAGTTCTTATCACAATAAAGTATCAGATTATTGAGTTTAACTTCCTATTATGTTTTTCATCTTCCAGTTTTAAGAGATACCCTTCCCTGGGCGTTTTTAGTCATAAACACTGATGACTAACAATGACCGCCAAATTGATGACCTTGAAAACCCTGAGAATTATGATATGCCACAAGCCACCTGTTGGGGAATACAGCATAATCCCCTAGTTTCCTGACAACACCCATTGGGCTTTATTCCCAATATTTTGGGGCGGATTTTAAGCCTGCCACAACATTTCCCAATGGCCTGATGCCATTGGCGAGCTTTGCTGGGGATTTGACACTTGACACTCCATTTACCAGATGTATGCACCCATTGGGCTTTGTTGACGAGGTTTTTGGGCCCTCAGGCCTAAATTTTGAGGACTTGTTACCATCAACTTCATGAGAACCTTTTTCCCAATGAGGATATCAACTTTCTAATATCTTATTGCCAACCCTCTCAATTCACCATACTAATTCGGCAGAAGTAAATGTGGAGACAGGTGACGGGGTTTTAAAAGGAAGGGCTGTTACCCAATTGCTCATCTACCACATGGGCGAGTTCACCCTGTGAGACGAGAGGGAAAGCTGCCCTTCTCAGACTCATTTTTGTAGTGAACGGGAACGCCACCCAGTCCAAGAAGAGGGGGCGCTCCCCTAGACTTACATTACACTTACCTTTTGCCAAAGGGGGCACCACCACCAGGGAATTGAGTGAGGCCCGCATTTTAATGGGCCTTGTGCAAATTGATAGACATTAGAGTAGCAATCTTTGGGGAGGACAGGAGCATCTGAGTGAGTGGTGTGGAAAGCCTCACAAGCTCCAAACAGTTGGCACAATCCTGTGCGCTGACCCAGCTGTTCTCATAGGCCGGATAGCCTTTACATGTGACTAATTATTGAACCAAACATTGTGAACGTCAAAAATCCAGGATGTCCTTAACTTTAGCCTCCTCAGCACCCTTGATTACAATGGACTCTGGCTCTGTTGGGATTGCCCCCTTGAACAGGGACAGCTGAGAGACATGGAAACTGGATATTGCTTCCAGTGAGGCGGTAACTTCTAACAGAAGGCTCTATTTCCTAGGTCTTCTTCAACAAAATGAGGTCCTGAGCATTTACTCACAAACTTGCATGAGGGGACCTACATCTGCAAGTGGTGCATGTCAAGCATGACATATGAACTCACCTTTATTTCTTGAGCTGGGAGCCGCTTCTGATCTGTGAACAGATTGTAGTCGTTTATAACCTTGGTTAGATGCTCCTAAACCAAGGACTGTGTGGTCTGAATGTGGTGAGCATGGTCAGCGGCAGCTGGTAACTCTGGGAAAAGCCATGAGACAATTGAAAATGAGGTTGCACCCCAAGGTCGCTTTGTATGGGGGAAAGCCACTGGAGGCATGCGTTCCATTATTATACACAAACTGAGCCTAGGGAAGGTCATCAACCCAGGTATCCTAAGCGGCTGCAGCGTAGCATCGCAGGTACTGTTCCAGGATCTGCTTGATACGTTCAGTTTGGTATAAAACTGGGATGCTATGCAGTGGAGTGACAGGGCGTAATCTTCAAGATCACAAAGAGCTCGTTCCACAATTGCACTGTGAACTGAGGCTCATGGTTTCTGACAATCTCCTGAGGGAGGCCAAACATAGAGTTCACATGGTGCACAAAGAGACGGGAAGTTTCCTCAGAAATAATGGCGTAGAAGCATGGTATAAACAGGAAAATTTTGTGAAGCGGTCAACGACTACCATCACTGCTGTAAACTCTTTGAAACTTGGAAGTTCAACGATGAAGTCAACGGACACTGATGTCCATGGGCCCTCTGCCTGCTTAAAGAGATGTAGGAGACAATTCCTGCCAGACCAGTTTGACTTGGCCCATGCGCAGGTTACACAGTCTGTGATCCATGCCAGAACATCCTTTGACAAGCTCGCCCAATTATAGATATGCTTGAAAAAGTGAATACACTTCTTATTTCCTGGATGTCCAACTGCGGGAGGATTGTGATGAGTTCTTAATCACTTCATCTCAAAAGAGAGGAGGATTAAAACCTGCAACCAAAATTTAGTGAGACCCTCAACCAGAGAATACAAGGAGTGTTTTAAAGCAGGGAGGAACAACCGTTCCATAAGATCTACACCTTCTACACAGGCCATTTGCGCTGCTAGGACCCAAGAAATTAGGGGTGCACCCAGAGCTAAGTCTCATGCCAAAACCATGGGAGGTTTAATGGACAAGATTTGGATGTAGGTAATGACTGTGATAAGATCAGCCTTATCTCAGTCAGATAGGCAATGTGCGGAGTTACAGCTTATGAGATTAAGGAGAACATATAACGCTCCTTTCACAAACTCATATTTGAAGTTAGGCTAGAAAAATCCCAGTATATTAGAGCCTGCTAGTGTGCCAACTTCTGTGGCTTGCTGAAATAAAGAAAGTTTGATGATCCATTATCACATTAACTCATGCTGAGCGCCCTGCTAGAAATACCGCCAGTGGGTCAAGTCCTACGCCATGACTTCCAGCTCCTTAATGTAGATGGTCCAGAATTGCTCAGTGGAAGAGAACTTGCAGGGAAAGTAAGACTGGGTGTTCCACCCCATCATGCTCCTGGAGCAAGACATCCCAACCGCAGCAGATGATGCATCACATTATATGACATAGTGTTTGGAGGGGTCCATGTGCTTTAGGATGGGGGTGACAAAAACACCGCCTTAATTAGCTCAAATGCCTGCTGGCACTTGGGCGTCCAACAAAAGGGGTCGTTCTTACTCGTGAGCAGATGAAGTGAGGCAGGTAACTGTGATAGGGAGGGAGAAAATTTCTTTAGGAAATATATTACCCAAGAAGCTTTTCAACTGCTTAGGGTTTATGGAGTCGGCCATTTGCAGATGGCATCTAGTTTGCTAGGTGGAATGCATACCTCTCTTTTAAGACAATATTGCCCAAGAAGGTGACTTCCACCTGGTAAATTGCATTTTGAAGGCTTGATGAACAGGCCCGCTTTTTGAAAAACAGCCACTACCATCTCCAAGTCCTTTACATGTTGTTCAGGAGTATGGGAGTGTATGAAGCTATCGTTAATATATGTGACCGCGCAGGTGAACTGGAGATTCCCCAGCACACTATCAATTATCCTTTGGAATGTTGCGGGCACATTCTTTATCCCAAAAGGCATCACTCAAAATTAGAACATTCTCACTTTATTTATATTTTGGTAAGACCTTCTTGACCTTCCATGACCAGAATTTAAATCTAAGGAATTAAGTAGATTGAGTTTTAGAAACACCTGCGACTTGGCAATTGCTTGGATGATCTTTGTTCCAACAACAGTGGATAAGGGTCATGGACCGTGATCTTGTTAAGGTGGCTATAATTCATGCAGGGACAAAGTGAATTTTTCCTTTTTGGCGAAAACAATAAGAAGCAACAGGGGATGTTTCTTTAAACAATCAGCCCTTCTTGAGAATATCATCCAACCATGCATTGAGGGCAGCCTCCTCCTCTGCTGTATGTGGGTACAGTGGGCAGTTTATTTTCACCACCTACACCGTTGTTCAAAAATAAGTCAAATTCTGTATGTGGGAGAAGATGGTCCGCCTTCATGGAATCAGAAATACTTTGATATTTCATCAATGTTTCTGGGAAATCCGGTGGAAGACCTACATGAGAAACGAGGGTTATAATAGAGCCATGGCCACAAGCTTTGATGAGTGTGCCCAGCAACGGAAACTCGGCCTCCACCTGATCTTTGGAAAAGGACAGCGTGTTTTTCTCCAGGTGGATTCCCACATGCTGCTGACGCCACCAACTCCCACCCAAAATAATAGAGAATACAAGGTTGGGCATCACAGAGGAGCAATTTCAAAAACCAAACTGATGGACAGAGAAAAGCCTGGGGTGCCAAACTCTGAAGGAGGGTTAGGCGGCTGATGATGCAACCAACACCAATGGCCCCACATTCAAATCTAGTTTGAGCTGCTGGGCCAACTCTTTACTCATAAAGTTACCCGCTTTTCCGTGTCAACTAAGGCTATAAAAAACACCTGATTTGACCAAATATTAACTTTCATTGGTAATAAGAAGTAGGCGGAATTTTGTCTATTGGTAGATATGGTCATTACTGCTGATAAGGAAGAGATTGCAACTAGGTCTGGGTAGATAAAAGGTTTGGAAAAGGAGTAAAATTGGTATGGAAAAAAGTTTATCTTTTCTCCCCAGGTTAGGCCACCAACGATTTATAAATAGGTGTGCTAGAACAAACTAACATGGGCGCAGGGGCAGCGTTGGCCCTTATAATCAACATGAATACTGATTTGATGCTGTGATTGGAAGCTGAGTCCAAGTTGGCGGCTTCTATCATGAAGATCCCATTTTGAGGGTGGACTGAGTAAAAAGTTGATGGCACTGGGGGAGTGCAGCTATAGTGAAATTCCTACAAAACCTTTAGAGAAAAGCAGACAAAATTGGCAATTGACCAGACAGACAACAGATGGCAGGATACCAACTGTACAATTTTCTTTTAGAAGATGACCTCTGCTATGCCCTTTTCATCAAGGAGGGCAGAAATGAAGGAAAATAATGAACGGTTAATTATGTCATGGAAGCGGCAAGTAAAGTTTAGATGGCCTTCCAGTCTGGATAACCAAACACCCAAATGGCAAACCCAAATGCCAGAGCCGTTGCTTCTTGAACGATTTTAATTTGTGCATGTAAAAGTTCCCCCAGCAAGCGTCAATAGGCCATAAATTTAAATAAAAACCAGGCAACGAACCAGGCTATTATGGCCTCAGGCCTATGGGTTTGGGAGCTAAGAAAAATGAGACTAGAATGAAAGGTTTGAATTTCGATATAGGGAAAATTTAATTTGGGGTGCAGGAATTTTTGTGAATTTAAAATTATAAAGCCGATTATCATTTTTCTCATTGTGTTACAACTGTTTTAATAGATGATTGATTTTTGGAATAGCTTAGAAAAGCTCAGGATCAGGACCCTCAATATTTGGCTAACCCAGCGAAATTAAAGTGAGGGGGAAACAAATTATTTTAAACTGACTTCAAAATTGTTGGAGGTGGGCCAAGACTCTGTCAATTAGTCCATGGACGCCCAAATTACCATTTTCTTTAGTTTTGATGGCTAGAGTGATAGCATTTCACCCAATGTGCAGCAGGAATCTCCCAAGGCCATCTCAGATAGGGACAGTCCCAAGAAGTCAGGAACAGGTTTAGGATGCCTAACCTTCCTGCACCTGGTCGCTCCAGTGTCCATTGGATCCAACGAGAAATGTTGGATGGGGGTTTTGATATGGCTAAGAGGGTTTTAAACTAGCGTCAGCATTTACCAATGGCCTGATGCCATTAGCGAGCTGTTCTGAAAATTTGACATTAGGCGCATTCTTCATAGAAGGTACACCCATAAGGATTTGTCCCAATATTTTTGGGGCAGGTTTTGAACTTACCACAACATTTCCCAAAGGCCTGGAGCAATTGTCAAGTTTTTATGGGGATGTACCACTTGACACTCCATTTACCAATTGTATGCGCCCGTTGGGCTTTGGTGCCAAGGGATTATGATCTCAGACCTTAATTTGAGGGCCTGTTGCCATCAACTTCATGAGGACCTTTTGCCCTATGGGATGACAACTTTATAATACTTCAGCGCAAATTTCCTCAATTTGCTATACTAATTCAGCGGAAGTAAATGTGGTGACAGGTGGCAGGATCTTCAAAGGAAAGGTTTTTACTCATTGATTGTCTACCACAAGTGCGAGGTCATCCTGTGAGATAAGAGGGACAGCTGCCCTTCTCTGACCCTTTTTTGTAAGGAACTGGAACGCCACCTGGTCCAAGCAGAGGGGGCGCTCCCCCAGAATTACAGGAATGACACCTTAGTCAATAACTAGAGACCCCCTTCCAAACCTTGATCAATCTTCAAACTAAGGTTTACTCTGATTTGCTGGACTGGAAAATGCGATGTACAGAGTGCAATAATTGGAACTTCCACCATCTTCCCTGCCTCAGCATCTAGGATTGAGTGCTCTACTGCAATAACCTTGGGTTTGGCAGGAGGAGTAACCTTAACATATCTGGAAGGGACTGGTTGAGATTAAAGAGTTAACTTCAACTGATATGTACTTGCTCAAAGACCTCACTAATGGAAATATCTTCATCAGAGTGCATGATATAATCCAAAGTGATTCTAGAAGGGTATTGAAACTCCAGCCCCCACTAACCAATGATCCTACTACCAGTCGCAGGAAAATTTTTGATTCACTATGTTTGATCAAGTGAGTAATGGGAACGTTAAGATTTGGGTTTTGTCCAACCAAATGAGATTTCCCACATCAGTAATACCCAAATGCTTAAGATATAGTTGCTCCCTTGCCCGCTATCTGTATCCCCCAGAAAATTGATTTACATTGATCTTCTGTCAGATACTTTGCTATCATTTTATGACACTAAGTCTAATAAATTAAGAATCAATCACCAATGAATCCTAATTTTATCAGATTTGAACCTATCAAATGATGTCCAAATGTCCCATAACTCAACCCAGTTTTGTTCATATCAATCAGGAATTACTATAATTTCTAGACGAATCCACCACAAATTTTTAAAGCCAACTACAAAAAGTTAACAAAGTTATCCATAAAAGTCTGCCACAAACAATAACCAATATCCATCACGCCATAAAGATGTACCTGACCTTTGGACTGACCTTTGTTGTGATGTCAGCAGCCTATTATCAGATCAAAAATGGGAGGTGCGGGAAGATTTGGATGTCAAAGATAAGGCTGATGCACAGACTATATTCCAAAAGGTCTCACCATATATTGGTAGGGTGACATATTATAAGGACTTACGTGGTAACAGACATTCTGATATGGACCTTCATCAGAGGAATTTTGGTTTAACCTCACAATAACAGATTTTCATTTCTTGAAGCACCCACTAGACAACAGTGGATCTGGAGTATTTACATTTATTAAAGGTTAATCATACTAAGCTTTGTATTTATTTGGAGGTATACTGTCCTAATAAAGCTTTACATAATTGAGTGCAACATTACATATGCCAATCTTACCTAGTTGTAATCATAATTGCAACATATGTCACCTTCCAGAGACCTTGAACATCATACTAAGTGAACTTATATTGAGCTTCATCTAAATATATCTTGAAGATATCAATATGTTCTCACATATATTCATGCAGAATCTTTTTACTTGAAAGAATTTTTTTAAGTGATTGTCAAGTCTCAGCTGAAATTTAGCCCAGCAAGCGTCATTAGCAATACAAATGTATTACCTGGGTCGCATTGTCAAAATAAAGGGATGCGCCCATAGCCAAAGGTTGATGTCAGTAACCAGATGAAAAGCCCTGATAAATAAAATGGTACAAAGGTGTTTCAGGCATGGTAGGATATTATCAGAATTAATAAAAATATATACATAGCTAGATGAGCCCTAGTTTTATTAATTAAGAAGCTGAATGTCATTCAATGGCCTCAAGATTGTGAGTTCACCACCTTCAGGTCTTAGCAAATCTAACCTGAGCATAAATGCTACACAATCCTAATTTTGACCGGCCATTTATCATCAAATTCACTTGAACTTTTACGTCTATTATAAGGGTGCCCTCTTATTGTGATAGACACAGATAGGAACTTTCAGTAGCAATTTGCAGCTGTGCTCTTACTAGGCAGGAGAGAATCTATAAAATAATGTTACATGAATATTTAGTCATCATCTTTTATTACAAAAAATACCGCTTTAATTTTCATGGAACTAAATTCCAAATTGTCAATGACCACGCCTCTTTGCAGGGGGCTATACAGCTTATGGAGCCTGACGGATGTTACCCAGATGGGCATTGAAGCTCCAAATTACATTTAAATTAGTAAAGCAATTATAAAATACTCATCTAAAATGCAATTGACTTTCCTAATTACCCATAATTTCTTTGCTAACACCTTATGTGTGTCAACTGTTTTATGAAATGAAGACCCATAAGTACAATAATGAACAATCCACCATTATATGAACATTAGTTAACTTGATAGAAAACAAAGGAATTTTGAGTGTTATAATTAACAAGATTGGAAGTGATGATTAAAGATGGTGTGCCCTGAAACATCCCAAGAACTATCAATAATTATGCAATATCAAATAATCATTGGGAAAGGGTACTGATCAAAACTTTGAGAGGGTTTAACATGGCTATCACCTGGAGACCATGAGATTTTATATCCAAGGCATCCTGATGAGGTGCCAAGAATACCAATCTCAAAATCCTAAGGTTTACACTTTCTATTAACTAAAAAACCCAACTGGGCTTGACATACTATCTCAATTGCCATCATTGAGCCTTTGCCTGTCAGCAACTTCAATCAATGGTACATTATTGTGCCATCGACCACTTGATTAAGTGGGTTGAGGCAAAGCCTCTACGTGAAGTCAGAGCAATCACTACTTCCAAATACATTATGAAAACATCGTCAATAGGCACGTGTGCCTAAATGTTAATTTATGGACAATGCTATTATTTTTTAGGTAATTTCTGAGCTAACAAATTTATGTTAAATAGTGAAAACCTCTTCTTCTTGTGTCTTACAGAGACTAACCTGACTGTTGAGAGGGTCAACAAACCCTATTGCAAATTTTCTTCAGGATTGCTGCTATCCACCATTCTATTGGACCCTCTATGTCAGCTCACAAATACTTGCCTACACTATTAGATGTCATATTGCTACTGGGTTTTCAACCATTTAACTGCTCATGGTTGGCAGCCTGCCTTGCCCCATCTTGTACTCCATTGTAAAAAACAAAGATTTATTTGACTTAAAGAGTACTTTGACTGATTGATTAAGACATTAGTTAAAAAAAAAAAAAAAAAAAAAAAAAAAGAGAGAGAGAGAGAGAGAGAGAGAGAGAGAGAGAGAGAGAGAGAGAGAGAGAGAGAGAGAGAGAGAGAGAGAGGAGAGGGGGGGGGGGGGAGAGAGAGAGAGAGAGAGAGAGAGAGAGAGAGAGAGAGAGAGAGAGAGAGAGAGAGAGAGAGAGAGAGAGAGAGAGAGAGAGAGAGAGAGAGAGAGAGAGGGAAAGGAAGATATAAATCAGGGATTTATGGGCTTCCTTTCTAAAAATAATCTGTAGGCTCAAGATAAATTTAATTGAGGACTCATTCATAAGCTCAAAAAAGGTGGCCATTTATCATGCTACAACACATACTGGTTTAGAAGAACACAAAAAATTTTAATGTTCTGAAAAAGACCATGTATAATTGTATAACATTTATCCTTTGATGTTTATGCCATTAAGCACTTATAGAATGGTAGGATTATCAATAGAGCGAAAGAAAAGGCCTTAAGACCCTACTACAGCAATTAATTTTAAATTTATTGCGGGGAAGGCTGACCATGAGATGGACACTTCCGAATTGACTCAGGAAAGACAAACTTAGTACCAGGGGAGGCACCCCAGAGAAGCGATGCTATCTCTTGTTGCCAGCGGGAATGCCACTTATGGGGAGGGGGAGGGAACGTTTGAAGGGGCCGTAGCCACAACTGAACACGTGTGGAGGAAGGGGTCTGATTTGATGAACCAGACTTGGAACCAGGAGGAGACCAGCTGTTGGTTACGTGGTGGGAGGTATCCAAACATCCACGCTTGAAAGTGGTCCACCAAAAGAGACCGGAATCTGTGGACAGCTTCTGGGAGGGTGGGGATGGAGCCAGCGATGGCATCCAAGACAATCGTGTGGATAGTCCACATGGCGATTGCAACAACCAGAGCACGGAGGGAGGGTGGAAGGGAGGAGGCCATTGATGAAGCAAACATATCTCATGACAGACTGAAGGGATGCGTTTGATCCTGGCCCAGCAGACGTTGAACTACGCGCCATGTCACTTTAGAGGTGGGGCACTTCTCCAGGCGGTGGAACAGCGTTCCATACTGGCCACACACGACACAGGATGAGTGTAAAGCATTAGAGCGCTCAGCTGTACGATACACCCGCCTCAGGCAGCACCACACATGGGAGCGGACTTGAGGCTGCAACAGAGGATGGTGTACGTATTTCCAGATAGTCTTTTGGGTCTCAGTGGAATAAGGGATATCCATCATGTCCAGGTAGTCTACCCTGGATAGGACATTGGGCCGAATGGGGATCACGCCATCATGGATGGGTAGCCCCTGTATCTCTTGTGTGAACTGAGGAGAGGGGCGGCCTCTTTGGGTTGTATGTCCGCTAATATGAATTCTCCATTCAGCGCTCCGCATGGAGAGTAGGATTCGTTTGTAGTGGGTTTTAGTCCCGTGAGGACCTGTGGCCAATGTGTGTGATGCGAGGTATTTCATCAGGGAGTGGGGGTTTGATGGATTGTTGAGGCCCAAGGCTCGGGAGAAGTTGGAGTAGGCCGCGCGGGACCAGTGTTGAGATGGGAGTATAGGAGCGGTGATGGCCGCGATCCAGGTGACCAGGGTCTTGGCAGCATGGGCTTTGAAGTCAAGCAAACCCATGCCACCTTGATGATGAGGGCCAAACATGACCTCTAGCTGTACTGGTGGAGGGCGGCCTGACTAAAGCCATCCTTGCAGCAAAGCATACAGGGATTTGAAGAAGCTTGAGGAGAAGGGGATGGCGTGGGCTCTGAACCAGACTTTGGATAGGAGCATAGAGTTGGCAAGAACAACCCTGCCAGTGAGGGTAGTAGGGTGGGCTCTGAGAGAGGCGATTCGCTTCGTCACGTTGTCCAGTATATGGCACTCCATTACTGCTGATGCATATCCGCCTGCCTCCATCCACACGCTCAGATGGCGCACCGGTCCTATGGTAGGACGTGGCACGAAGGGGAGCACCAGTGGAGCGGTGTGTGTTGAATTAGTAAGGCGTGGACGTGGGCGAACAGATGGGCTGGGTTGGGATCTAATTGCTGGGGCCCAGCAGTTCTGAAACTGACCAAGGAGGATTATTTCAGTTTTGGAGGCGTTCAGTGCCGCGTTGCTTACCTGGTAATATTCCTGGATGAGGGCTTTAGGCGCGCGTGCATCTTTGTTATTAAACACCCCCACCACGCAATCATCTGCAAATGCCATCATCTTGACTGGGGTTTAGCCTGGCACATGGACCCCAGTGAGTTGGGCATTCAAATTTCGCAGTAGTGGTCAAGGATGAAGTTGTATAAGAGTGGGCTGAGGGGGTCCCCTTGTCGCAAGCCCCTTTGAGGGCGGACTACTTCTGTTAGGAAGCCTGGGCCACGCACTGCCATTGTCGCAGATTCCATGAGCAGCATTACCCAGTTTATGAAGCGGGGGGTAGGCGGAATTGATGGAGGCAGGCCCTTAGGTATTCCCAGTTTACTCTATCATAGGCCTTTTGTTGGTCCAAGAATACCAGTGCCCCAGAGGCTGTGGACTGACATGCATTAGCCACAGAGTGCACGTTATCCCAAATCGACCTTCTGGGTATGAAACTGAATTGCTCTGGGGAGATGGTGGCAGATGCTACAGTCCCTAAACAGTTAGCCATGATTTTTGTTATAATTTTGGTGACTGTGTTTGTTAGAGAAATGGGGCGCCAGTTGGCTAAGTCAAGCTTATCCCCATTCTTGTGGAGTGTGAAAGTAAAGGCCTTATGTCCTCCTGGTAGGAGGCGCGTTTCCAACAGGCTTTAATTAAGTGAGGCTAGCAGCAATGGGGATATATATTTGAAATATTTTTTGTAGAACTCATATGGAATGCTATCTGGGCTTGGGCATTTTCAGTTTGGCGCACCGCGAATGGCTGTCCATAATTCATTCGGAGTAATTAAATTCATTATTTCTGGGTATCAGAAAACGGTGCAGATATGAGCTCGGTCAAGAAATTCCACCATTTCAGCTGGCTGAATTGGTTTGGCTAGGTATAACTCAGAGTAATATTTTTGCGTTTTGATTGCCACTTCAGCCAGTGTGTCCACAATGGAATTATCCAATCTTCACACCTGTGTGCAGGCCACACTCTGGCGTGGTGCAAAATTTTTTTTAAAGAAGTATGCGGTGCACTTGTCGCCTTTAGTGATGCATGTGGCCCTGTATTGGACACAAACCCGATGTTTGTGTTGCCTTTCAAATGCGTTGAGGTGGGCGGCTGCCTCTGCCCACTTCCAGCCCCATGCAGGGCTGTATCCTGTGGCTGGAATGTTGGACTCCAAGTGGGCCAATTCCGCCAGAGCGCGTGAGATAACCGCCAATGTGGCTTGTGAGCATCTGGAGGAGAGATGGCGATAGTGGCGGATGGTGTCCTCTTTGAAAGTTGCCCATGTGTAAATGGGGTCTGCGGAAAATAGTGCAACAAATGATTTTGCCAAAGTTGCCTCTTCCACCCACGTGGAAAATCCTGGTGACGCGAGCTTGGGGGGCGGATTTTTCACCAATGTGGGGCCTTTGCAACTGTGATGGGTAAGTGGTAGGTTATTGAGACCAGTCAGTGGTCAGAAAATTCCATTTTTGTTGTTTTGAAGTAGGAGATGTGGGGTTGGAATTTCGCCAGCATTAGAATAAGGTTAATGCAGGTCATGGACCTTAATTGGCCATTGTGGATGTGGGGATGCATCATGTTTTCGAGCAGTGGGGCATGTCATGGCAGCACATCCATTAATCTAAGGTTGGCTTTTAGAACGCGTAGTTCTACGTGACCCTGTGGGGCGTGGGGTGAGGGAGGCCACTGGTCCGTTGGTGAGGTTAGCCAACAGTTCATGTTGCCAACTAGGAAAGAATCAGGGGGTAGCAGGAGGGATTTGTCTGATAAGAAAAATTCCTGATGCTCATGTGCACCGTTTGGGGCATAGATGTTGATGATTGCATGTGCAACGTCAGCCCACAAGAAGGTGATGATGAGCACTCGGCCATTTAGGAATGTTTCTGAGGATGTGAATTTGAAAAAATTATTTTTCCAAATTAGCACCCCACAGTGCTTCGACCAAAAGGATAGGGATGGGAGGAGCATTGTTTTCCAAGCTTCCTCAGAACCTCGTGAACAGTGGGACTCCTGGATGGCCAGGATATCTAAGGGTAAATTGTGTTGTAAAAAACTCAGTTTCCTAGCCTGGGATGGGGAGGCCTTGAGTCTGGCGATATTCAATGTCCCTAGTGTGAAGGTTTCCCCCATCGCACCTTAGGTGTGAGGGGGTGGGCCCGGGCCCACCAGCCTCTTCCAGGTCCCCACGGGCTTTCACAGCAGCATGGGTGTTAGCAGCAATGCTATTGGGGTTTTTGTTAATTTTTGCAGAAAGAGTCGCATTGGCTTTGGCCTTCACTTTTTGTTTTCCCAATGTTGGACAAATTTTTTGCGGTGCGGATGAGTTTGGTGCACTGTTGAGCGGGTCAAAAAAATTTTTAGTTGGGATAGGTCCCAAGTCAGTTTCAACTGGAGCTTGGGTGCAGCAATTGGGTGAGATCAAATCTTTCATCGGATCCTCAGATTGAGTGGCCCACTTGGCATGGGCTTCCCAATCTGGTTGGATGATGGATTCCTGAGTCGCCTCCACCACAAAGGTCTTTATGTCCTCCTGGTGTTGTGAGTGTGGGATGGCGGTGGTGGCCTTGGCCACTTCCTTGGCTGTGGCCCTATGGGCCTGCTTGGCCTTCTTCCACTCCTGCAGGGAGATGGGCTTTACCAATAGGTAGCAGCCTTGTGCTCCCTATGGGAAAGCCTCCTTGGTGCTTGCGGTTGGTTCATAGTGCACCTCTCCGCTGGCCATGGCCACCGAGGGGTGCTCTTGGAATGTGACGCCCTCCTAGATGGGGCATGCGTGCGCCTTATGGCCAAACGCGTCATAGTGGGTGCAAATGGGGGCGCGCTGTCCATGGTTACTGTAATGGGTGGGTGGTATGCCCTGCAATATCAATAAAAGTGGAGTGCGGGATCTGGGTTAGGTCCTTCATGATCTCCTCAGTTGGGGTCAGAACTGCGATGGCTTTGCTGGTGCACAGTTGTGGCATCAGCATGAAGCGTTGCATTTCAAAAGATTGTATTTCGCCGTATATGGTGAGACCATCTTTCAGGTGCTGCTCCAAAATGTCACGTTTTACCGTAGTAGGCAAAAAGTTAAACGTGAGGAAAATTTGGTTTGATTTTGTCCATCTGGTGCATTTGGTTTCAATGACCCATTGCCCTTCGGGGAGGTTGACCACTATGTGCACCACTGCAGCCTCGTCTGCTGCTATTTTGCTTTCAAAACCTAGGTCCAGCCAAACGTGTGACATGGAGTGAGGTGCAACGTACACCGCAGTCAGGAAAATTTTGTGTACATATTCACAAAATTTTTCCCATAAGGCCGTTTTTTGGATGTCCAGATAAACACAGACTCTGAATTCCACCAACGAAAGTGGCTGGGAGTGTGGCGTGTTGATGTACTGGTTGCATCATGCTTGCCATGCGAGTATCTCCAGGGAAATCGTGACCGCCAGTTTTTTAAGATTTTTGTTTACTCTGACAGATTCTCCGGGGCGTTTTCAAATGTTGGAGGCCGCGGGCCTTCCGCCTGCTCCTCTTACCTTGCTTGCCCAACTGCTCCCTGACATGGGCGCAGACTAATCTCCTCTGTGAGATTATCAAACTAGATTTAGTCTTGAATTGAATAGGTTGCAAAAGTGTTTGCAACGAGAAAGAAAAGTTACAAGGTGGCAAATTATACCACCCTTTTTTAACTTAAAAAATCATGTTGGCAATATTAACCTAAAGCTGATCCTACTACTGAATTGCTTGCAATGTAAGTATTGAATAGATAAATTTAACTTTATTCAAGGTACACCAACCAGAGTTGGACATTACTGATAATCAATGAGCAAAAGAACTTAATGAAAAAACAAACTGAATAATAAAAATTAAAGCAAAACCTCTAACCAGGCGGGTAGTGGAATACTGCAAATTCACTATGGCAGAGGGTGAGGGGGTCAGGAAGCTCTTCTACAAGCATATTTTTCAAGACAGTATCATTATGGTTGTATAATTGGACAAAAGCGGAGAGCCAGAGCATTGAGGCACCTGTGTGGTGAGGCTGTATGTAGGTGAAAAAGTGGTTCTCTTCTTTAAGATCAGCTTGTAAGACAGTTCAACTATTTCCACTAGATTAATTTCAGCTTGAAGGCAGGAATTGGGGAATTGGGCAAAATTGGTTATAGTTTGCCAGGTGATTCTAACGGTTGGGTCGAAATCTCTAGTTTTACCACATGCATGACAGCGGCTTCAGCATCTTTAAACAATTTGATGATTTTGGCATGTACTGCTTTGGGAAATTCAGGGGGAAATTTGATTGTGGTCAGCCCTTCATGGTATTGAGAAACTGATTTGGCTACTGCTTTGCAAAGGTTTATGCAATGGGGTGAGGTCAACGCTGCTAAGGCTAGCTGGTGATCACTTTGGTAGGGACGGCATTAATTATAGGAGCAAGTTGTTTGGGGGTTTGGGTTTTGTCAAAATCAAAATTGTAAAATTTGGCCTATTTGTAATCATACAGGCTGAGAGATTCACCATTTTCCTTAATCAGGATAAATTTACCTAATTTGACAACCTCAGCCAATAGGTCCCAATGATTCTGGTTCACAAGAATAGTGGATGTAGAAATTGTATGGGTAGTAGTCAAATGGGCTGCTTGGGTGCAAATGATGGTCCAAGCCTGACTCTGATTGGCAGGGTTGAATTTGGGTGATTTAATGTGGGCGGATGATTTGGTGGTGGCCGATTTCACACTCTAGACCATCAAACAAGGATTTGAGTGGGTAGGGAAACAAAAACGCCCCATTTGGAATCCGCTGAATAGGGATCAGAAGCCACACCAGAGGAAGTGACTTGGGGGAAGGATTTTTTTGGAATGGTTGAACCCAAAACAGAGGGGACAAATTTGGCGACCATTATCCACATGAGCCCAAAAATGCTCAGGCGCCACTGCAATATTAGCATGGTGGGATTTGTTTGGCTATAAAAGGGTGGTGTGGGATTATGGTGGCAGTGGTGTGAGGGGCAGCAAGGCGCTCTGCACCAGAGGGAACAGTGAAGATGAGGTTCAGCTGGGTTCCATAAGCCAAAATCCCCACCATCAATTGTTCATATAAAACTTGGGGTGGGAGGTGGGAAGGGAGGGACGCAAAGGACACCACTAGTGTGTTGTCTTAAGGGAGGCGAGTTCAGGTAATAGAAATGGGAATGTTTTTTTAGAAAAAATAAAGTGTAAGCTGCTGCTTCAGCGTTCTCCTTCATCTGGAAGCCAATGTCAAAATAGCCCTTGACTGGGTGGAAATCAATAAAGTCAACTGGCGCAAATGCAGCAGTGGCAAGTTAAATTATTGCTTTGTTGGAATATGAGAATAAACGAATGTAGTTGACTTGTAGGCAAAATCAGATTAATGAGGGAGGGTGAGAAGGGTGGATGCGCGCAAGGTGAAGTGGTAAGTCCCATGGAGGGACAAATTGGCCAATAGAGGGTGGCAGGCTATTTGAACCCATGCAAATGCATTTGCCTGCAGGGTGGAAAATACTAGTCGGTGGTGCACCGCTACCCCACACTGGAGTAGTGAGTGGCAGATTTGATGACATCAATAGGAAAATGGACGTGCCAGATGGGGTGGTAAAATTAAACTTTTTATAAAATTTTGCTCAAAAGTGAGATCAGGTGGAAAGAAAAATGGTATTATTGGATATCTAAGATTTAGGGTATTTTTTCCTTTATAATGCTCTTCCTTACTCTTCAGGTAAGTTTAGAACCTTTATTTTATTGGATACTGGTGCCTCTGAGAACTTAATTATAAATCTATCTGACTACCTTGAATTTTTGATAATTACCTGGTAGTATGGTTATGACAAGCGCTTTTAATAATACTCCCACACTGAAAATTCAGGGTCTAGGTGATTATCAAGTTGGTAAAAAATACTTGGATGACCACCTGGGTAGTCAAATCAGCTTTACCAAATTTATTTTATTCATGTAGTAGTGGCTAAAATTTGATATTAATCAATTTGAATGCCAATACCTTGACTTTGCTTTGAAAAATGGAAAGAAATTATTATCCCTTTGTTTGAGGCAGACGATCTGATCAATATGCATCAATGGCCTAATGTACTTAAACTCTGTCAAGGTTGGAAAATGACATCATCCTTGGGACCAACGGGAGAGACAAAGCAGCATGTCGGGAGACCAAGAAGGTGAAGTTGGCAGGCCTTCCTGACTTCAAGCATACCATAGATCAACGCTGGGTGAAGGCAAAATATGCCCAGGTTGGTCCTATGGATATAAGAGAAGTTCAGCCATGTATGAGAGCAGGGGCATTAAAACGAACTAGCTTTATAACTAAGAAAAATGGTTTGCTTCAGTTTTTGGGCGAATGGGGACTCAAAACCCATTTGGTTTTGAAATTTCCAGCTTGAGTCAGCCACTCCTACAATCAATTACCCAAGTTCAGTCAATTACCCAGTAATTGTATTGTCCAATGGAAGCTTGCGCCTATTGGCACGCCTCAGCTTAGACCCATTTCCCTCAATTGAATGTTTTTACAAAATCCCTTAAATAGCTTATGTCGAGACCAATCTCTCCTGTTGAACAACTTCCCTTACAATAAATCCCCCATTTAGTACACCGTTTTTATATTTATGTTATCTTGGTCGTTCCTGTGCATGGACCTCTTAGAAGAGGTCTCACGCAACATTAAACATTTAGTTTTAACAATGCTAATTATATCCGCCCATGCACCGTTGGGCCGCCCAGGTTCCCTCCAACCTAGGACGCCTATACCTTACCACTCCATTCACCGCGTTGCTCCCTTTTGATTCCTACTTCTAATGATAACCTTACTCTACCTGAGTTACTCTAGCTCACGCACCTTCTGCTGGGTTCTAGTAACTTTTTTACTAATGGCTAATTCCCTGGCGTAGTCCCTGTGCCCTGTGCACCTCCACGCTGGGACAGAAGAGTTATAGACACTCTCCTTACATTAGTCAACCAACTGCTTTCTTTTACGTGCATAAACTTTCTCTGTGTGGGACTTTCACAAAGCGTAAACAGTGTGCGCCAGCTGTGGGTGTCAGTCGTGTTCAGCCGCACCACTGTTTCCTCTTTTCCCTAAAGGTTGGAGCATTTAAGCGTTAGTTTGACTGCCTCCACCTGTAAAGTACTAACCCTTCTTGCTCATGCTTTCTGGATATGGACCCTTTGTAGTCCAAAAGTTGTGATTCACCAATCTCCCGCCAAATCTAATAAAATCAATTTCAATAAATGGGGTTTACTTCATCAGCACATTCAGACAATGCAGGCGGCATCTTTGAAGATGAGTCTGAAAAGATGGCCTTGGATAACGTCGGGCAATCTATTGCTGTAATGGGAGTAGGGTCATTCGCGTCTAAAAATGCCTTTTATAATAAAAAACCATATATACCTCCAAACCATAATTTCTCTCTTATAGCTCATATATGGAACCTACACCTGTGTTTCAAATTACCCCAGAGAACCCCCGTTTGACCTCTTCCATGATCCGCAGCACTCAGGAGGTTGAAAAGAAACTGCGTTTGCAATATGATAAATGTTTATGCCCCTGCTGAAGATATATTGGGATATGTGGCCTCAGTAGTAAGAGTTGCAAATTATACCTCTCCATTCTTTGATTCAAAAACATACCAGGGTGACATGTTAATGCTAGATGAAGATTTTTTAGTGAAGTACTGGCGTTTTCTGCTTTAAATAAAGCCCATTTGGGGTATTTTCTACTGACTGCTACCCTTTCCTCCCCTTTGGGGAAATTCAACACCACTATTTTGGTGGATACTAGAGCCTCTGAATATTTTATGGACCAAAGCCTAGCCAAGAATCTTGAGCTGAGCTATTTACCAGGTGGTATGGTTAGAGGAGGGGCGTCCTAAGGTATTCCCACGCTGAAAATTTGGGCTTCAGTTGACTATCAAGTTGGTAACTATCATTTGTCCAACCACTTCCAAGCTACCAACAACATCTTGTACCCCATTATTTTGGGTGTAGAGTGGTGGCGAAAGTTTGATATTGGCATTAACTTGAAAGAAAATACCCTATCACTCGCATTAAAAAATGGTCGCACATTAGTTGTTCCTTTGTCTGAGGCTAACTTCCAGGGCGATTTGCCCCACTGGCCTAACATTCAAACCCTCAGTCTCGCGCCATTGTTGAAGCCCTCTCTGGAGGTACCTTTACCTTCTTGTTTGGAGGGTTTGGAATCTTCATTTGATGTGGCTTCAGCTAATGAATTACCTGATCATTCAAAATTTGATTATGAGTTCAAGCTCACTGTTGATCTGGTGCGCATATCTTCTCCGATTTACCCATTGACTGTATGGGAGGAAGAAGCATTAGATGTGTGGGTCAAGGAGCAGTTAGTCAAAGGCGCGATTTTTCATTGTACCCCCCGGTATGCTCCCCACTTCTCTTTGTGGAGAAAGCTGATGTAACTTTACGCCCTTGCCTAGATTATTGGAACCTCAATAACGTTTATTGTACCAGATCTCCATCCCATTCCTTTGGATTCACAGATTGCGCGCTATGTGGAAAAGATGAAGGTCTTCTCCAAACTGTATTGCCTCAATGCGTTCAACCAGATCCAGATTAAGAAGGTACAGGAGTGCTAACCACATTCTGTACCAGAAAAGGGATTTATCAGCTTTGGGTCATGCCCTTTGGGCTTAAGAATGCCTCTGCTATCTTTCAACGCCGCATTGATGCACCTTTGGGGGACCTGCTGGGGGTATGCGCGGTTGCCTACATGTATGATATTCTGGTGTTTTCTCCTGACTTTAAGTCCCATGCAGTACACCTTCTGCAAGCGGTGGAGAGGTTAAGGGCAGCTCGCCTTATGCTGAAAATCAGCAAGTGTGAATTCTTCAAGTCCCAGGTCACTTTTCTGGGAAATGTCATGTTTGACCAAGGACATATGATAGCTCCGATAAGGAGAAGGCAATTCGTGAGTGGCCCACCCCCACTTCAGTCAAGAAATTAGGGATTTTATTGGGGACGTGTACGTTCTTCAAGAAGTTCACGCACAATCTTTCCGAGGTGGCAGCGTTCTTGTATAAGGCTGGTAGTGCAAAAGTGCTTCAGTGGCCCCACGTTTTGATGGATTCTTTACAAGCAGTGAAGTGCACCCTGTTGTCCATGTCCATCCTTTGCCATGTCGATCCTTCAAAAGAGTTCATTGTGTCTACTGATGCTTCCAACTTTGGCATAGCGGCTGCCTTGTTAAAAGTTGGCAAAGAATGTATAGAGCATCCGGTGGGATATTTTTCTAGAAAAATGTTTTTGCCTAAGTTAAACTATGCCGTTTATGACAGAGTTAGAGCAGTGGTAAAGGTTCTGACTTATTGGCGTCACAACTAGCATAGCTCTTCCCAACCTTTCCATGTACGTACAGATCACCATGCCCTACTGTACTACTGCGCTCCTCATGTCTTAACTCCACGGCAGACCCATTGACATGAGAACCTTGCCCAGTTTTCTTATCTCTTATGAGTTCACCAAGGGCAAGGAGAATGGGTTAGTGGATGCTTTTAGCCGCAATCCTGCATTAGCTCCTAATCCAAAGGAGGTAGAGGTTCATAACACATAGTTGATGATTCCGCCAAATAAAATTGTGTCTCTAACTTCCCTCTCCCCCGGCCAACAGGCCAGCGCTTGCACCTCTGGAAAAAGTGGAAGAATACAATATGTTCAGAAAGGTAGTCCTTTCTCAGCCGCTATCAGCAAATATACTATGGTACTTGCTAAGAGCGCTCTTAATCAGGAGGATCTAACCAGAGGTTATCATGTAAAGGATGAGATGGTGTGGTTTCAGGGGCGCCTATGGGTTCCTACTGGACCACTTCGCCTGGAGATCATCTAGGACCATCATGACGGAATCACTGGTGGTCATCCTAGGAAAGCGAAGACCTAGGAATTTATTCGATGTACCTACAATTGGAATGGCTTACCTGCTCAGGTAGGGGGTATTGTAATGTTTGCCTGATCTGCAATCAATTAAACCAAATCTTCAACCTTTAGCGGGTTTGTTGGTACCAGTCCAAAAGTTTGATGAATCTGGACTTCCCTATTGGTAATTTCATTGTGGAATTAACTGTTTTCTAATGGTTATGATGCCATCATGGTGGTGGTGGACCGCTTTCTGAAGTTCGCCCACTTCATTTTCTGCAGAACAACAATAACCGCGGCTGAGATGGCTAGGCTCTTCATCACTCATGTGTTTGCGCTTCATGGGGTTCCCCAAAAATTATTAGTGACTGGGGACCCCAGTTTACCTTCGTCTTTTGGGAAGAGTTGTGTAAGACTCTTCAGATTCGCCCCTGCCATTCAACTGCCTATCACTCCCAATCAGATGGGCGAACAAGTGAACCAGTGCTTGGAACAGTTCCTGTAGTGGTACACTGCCGCGGATCATTCAGATTGGGTTTCTCAACTTCCTATGGCCCAGTTTAGCAACAACACTTTGCATTCTTCAATCAGTTGTTCCCCTTTTTCGCCAACCATGGTTTTAACCCTTTCTTTAACATGGAGATCAGATGTGGATCTAAAGTTGAAGCGGTGGTGGACTTTGCCAAGACTATCAAGAAAGTACACCAGGGGGTTTTCACGAGTTTGGATGCGTTAATGCAAGTATATAAGGAGAACACTGATGGTAAGCGAAAAGTGGGTTCAGTATATAAAGAAGGGGATCTCGTGATGCTTGATGCCCATAACATCCCTATCAAGCAGACATACAAAAAGCTGGGACCAAAAGGGATTGGCTTTACCGCGTGGTTAGTAAGGTGGGCCACGCCTCAAAGCAGTTAAGTCTTCCCTCTTCGTTTTGGATTTTTTGGTCTTTCACGAGATCAAATTAATGTTGTTTGAGGGCCCTCGCCAGAGACTCCTGATGCTTATCTCGTGGATGGGGTGCCAGAATGGAGGTGGAGGAAATAGTAGCTTCCCGCAGAATAAAAAGAAGACTTGAGTACCTGGTATCCTGGAAGGGTTTAACACAGTGGAAAACAGTTGGGTACCAACATACATCTGTGCACATGCCCGAGGACTGATTGACGCTTTCCACAAGCATTTTCCCCAAGCCATATCTCAGTCAAAACAAGCTGTTGCCACAATGAAGTTGGCTCCATACCATAAGAACTTTTCCCTGGCGCAAGCCCCTGGAGGGGGGTTGATCCCCAAAATGAGGAGAGGTTAACGTCATGGTTGGAAAATAACATCATCCTTGGGACCAACGTGAGAGACAAAGCAGCATGTCGGGAGGCCAAGAAGGTGAAGTTGGCAGGTCTCCCTGACCTCAAGCATACCATAGACTAACGCTGGGTGAAGGCAAAATATTCCCAGGTTGGTCCTATGGATGTAAGAAAAGTTTGGCCCTGTATGAGAGCAGGGGCATTATAACGAACTATCTTTGTAACAGAGAAAAACAGTTTACTTTGGTTTTTGGGTGAACAGGGACTCAAAACCATTTAGTTTTCAAAATTTCCATCTTGGGTCAGCCACTCCTACAATCAATTACCCAAGTTCAGTTAATTACCCAGTATAGTGTATTGCCCAATGGAAGCTTGCGCCTATTGGCACGCCTCAGCTTAGACCCATTTCCCTCAATTAAATGTTTTTCTGTTATATCTTAATATTTTTATGTCAAGATCAATCTCTCCCGTTGGACAACTTCCCTTACAATAAATCCCCCATCTATTACACGTTTTTATATTTATGTTATTTTGGACATTCCTGTGCATGGAACTCTTTGAAGAGGTCTCACACAACATTAAACATTTAATTTTTCCAAAAATATTTATATCCAACTGTGCACCATTAGGCTGCCAGGTTCCTTTAAACTAGGACGCCTATACCTTGCCACTCCATGCACCGCGTTGCTCCCTTTTGATTCCTACTTCTAATGATAACCTTACTCTACCTGAGTTACTCTAGCTCACGCACCTTCTGCTGAGTTTTAGTAACTTTTGTACTAGCGATTAGTTCCCTATAGTGGTCCCTGTGCCCCAAGCATCTCCACGCTGGAAACAGGAGAGTTATAGACACTCTCCTTACAAAATCAGTATTTCACCTATGCTGAAACCCACTGTTGATATCAGGATATTGTAAATGATGGAAAAATATTAAGCATTTGGCTCCCATAAAATAAATATCACCTAGACCAAGAAGGGGGATAACATAGTCATATTGATTAAATATACAGAAGAACTAATAGCTGTGAAGCTCATATCATTAATAGAAAAATTCTGTTAGATCAATTTAAGCCCAAAAAGCCCCAAGATAAAATCCTACCTAATCAAAATGAAGGATCGTCAGAATGTTAGGCTAATTTACACTATGTAGCACTCAGGCATAAGATTAAAATAACCCTACAAAAGGGTAATAATCAAAGATCTGTTCAATTATTGACCAATAGGATGCCAAGTCTCATCTAACTGGGCACATAACATACCTTTTTTCTTACAAAGATATGCTATAAAGTCATTGTGCAACTAGTTGCATTACCTGACAAGGGCCTGCCATCCAAATTTTCTCCACTATTAGTATTTGTGAAGTTCCAATAATCTCTTGCTTGAAAATTGGTATCCTGCACGCTTATTCAGGGTGAAGTTCCGCTGGATGATCCATAATATGGCCAGTGGCTTATGATATATTCACTGTTTATATTCTCACTAGTCCTATTAAGATAGCTTAACTCTTCTTATCAATTTCAGTCATAATTTTCCCAACGTAATTGGATACTTCTTCTGAGGCAGGTTTCAATACAAGCTGTGCTTTCAGCTTGCTGACACTTCTCCAAAGGTAAGGCTCTGCTAAATCCAAGAAGAGGATAAAATAAAATATTTTTATTAGAGGATATTTATTTGATAATCAATCATTAGGCCAGGCGCCAGTATTTATACCTCTAGGGCATCTCCTGACCACATTTGAGCACATAATTTCAACAAATATCTTACCACCTTATTTTTGCCCATGAACTGATATGACTAAGACCTTTTTTTAGGTTTATTAGTAGCAAAATACTCTAAAAATCAGGAGGATTTCAGGGACAAAATTTGCAATAAAAACATGTAAAATTTTCCTAGGATCTACTTGGACTAAGTTTCATCATACTGCTGATGAAACACACCTTCTGCTAAATTCTTGCATCGATTAAAGTAGATTACGTACCCTAATTGGGATGTTGGTAGGCCTCTCTCTCAATACCACTAGGTACTCCCTTTTGGGCAGTCCATGTGCAAGTGCTATCATGCTGATTACGTGGATCAACATACAAAATTTTGTCCTAGGGTGGGAAATTGATTATGTTTTTCATTTGTCTGAAGGTCCATGGGACTTTTAGATGTTAACTTCAAGTCAGTCCTAAACGACTTTTGCATACAAGCTGTTTGATTATGTTCCCAATAAATGGGACCAATTGCTGAGATTTGATGCATAGAATTCGGCCATAATGTGCAAGCGTATTTGGGCTGAGCTTGTTGATAAAGTACTTGATTGATTTTAAGATGAGACATTTGGCCTGAACCAGTAATTGTAATCACCTTTGAGGTGAGAGAATAGGTGTTAGCTCAAGTGTTGAAAGGATAATTGCCCTGATCTGATGGTTGTTGAAGGTTTATTTTCAAGTCAACCACCAGAATCTGACAATACTATTAATTTTTTAGGGTTTATATTGTTAGAAGTAATGTAAAAAACCCCTAGCTTATAGTAAAGTTAAGTTGTGTTGTTAATTTTATACTTCTTTTAGTATTTGACTTCAATTAGTACTTTTTTCCAAACTTACCATAGGATGGATACTCCAGTTATGGGACCTAAGGATGACTTGGCGCCCTTAAAAATAGGATAATATATTTGTTGTCAGTTTTATATTGCTTCAAGTATTGACTGTTGGGCTTCTTGTGCACAGCAACAATAAGCCACAAAGACAGAAGCCCAACAGGCTGATGCTAACTACATGGGTCTCAGCCAACGCTTAGCAATACCTGCACCCAATTGATCACACCATGGAAGACGTAAAATTGATAGTGTAACCTCTGGGTGCACAACGGAAATGGTGAAAAAGATGACCAAATGGGAAGTCCGCCCATCATCACATTTTAACTAGTTTAAGAAAAGACAATGGAGTTTCTTCTACTCTCATCATTTAACTTTATTTTTCAATGAAGTAATTTGAGAATTACTTTATGAAGTCAATAGTCCTGGAGAAAGAACCAACCCCAAAAGAACATTACCATAGACAGAACTCTCATGGACCTATAAAATTAAAATGCTCCTTAGAGACATACAGTTCAAATGCAAACTTATCCTGCACCATCATGAATTTGTAAACCCAGCTCTTTATCATATTATTATTTATTTAGGAGTCCATAATGAGGAATGCCATTATCATATATTTTACCCAATAGGTACTAAGGTTGCCCTTAGAACAAGTATATATAATTTAGCATCTCAAAGTATAGGGAAATACTCTGAATGATCAACGTAAATTATCCCTATATTTTATACAACTTTTATAAGCAAATGGTGTCCATTAATTATGGGGTTATCAAGTATGTGGAGAAAGTTATGAAACTTTTACAAAAAGAAATTATATAGTCAAATGAAAATGCAAAAAATTACTTGACGTCTTTTCCCAAGAGCTCTAAAGACAAGACAAGGAAGCTTATGGTGAGATGGCAGCCCAAGCTTATACTAGCTATCATAAGGAGGAAAAACAGATCACCCTGTTGTCATTATAGTTCTTTAGAAGTGTTGCTGAGGTCTGAAGGTGGCTTAAAGCTGAAGTTTTGTAAAAATGGGTTGAAAAGGAAATGGAAGAATGGATAGAGTACTGAATAATTTATTAGACAAAATGTGTCAATATTATAGGGTTCATAGGGACATGATGCCTCGAGGATCTTTGCGGCCCCATCCATTCAGGATATTTCATGGCATTCTAGATTGACCGCCTGTTTGGCACCCTTATTGTATTTCGCCGCCCCCATGACCAGATCAGTGGAAAATTCACCTCGTGTAATTCAGGAATTGGGATGATAATACCGAATCATCTCCATTCAAATAGGCTCAAGAGTTGATTCACTGCAACTCAATTCAGAAGTGAGGAATTCAATCTGTTTTTCATCTCGAATCCCAACACACCCTCCTCAAGTCCTGGCTAGAACAAGCCCTATGATGAATTGATGAGCTGGAGGCTCATCAAACCTCAAAGTCTTAATCAGTGCCTCAAAATCTTGTTTTCTGAGTGGCCCAGGCTGAGCAGGATCTGGCATCCTTTGAGACTCAGGTGTTTACTTGTTCTACTACTGAGCAACAAAAAATTGGGAAGTGACATGAGAAGCAAACCACCTAGTTGAAGAAATTAATTACTTCTACCATCAACTCAATGAAACTGAGCAACGCTGGAATACTCTTACAGAAGATCAGAAAGCTAAGACAGACAAAGCCTCCTCAAAGCCCTGAATGCAAAATGCTGAACTAAGACTTTAATTGGCGCATTAAAGTATTATAGGATAATAACAAATTCTCAAAACTTACTGCTCATCTGCCAGGCAACCAATTCACACTTTTGAGATCCGCGTTATGAACTTTGAGAATGATAAAGTCGTTCTTGAAAGAAGAATTAATCTGCTGGATGTCTCACCAAAACTTACTTTGGAGTAAATTAAACAATATTCAATTCTCTTAAGGATTAAATAACTTCAACTCTCACATCAAATTGAACAGTGACACATGTACTGGAATTACTGAATCCAAAGCTCCTGTGAAACATGTTGTCAGATTAATGGAGGCCACTACCTGCAAGCTTACCTTCAAGGACAATTTTACACCTGGATAATGGAGTATCACATCTTTCCTTTATGTCTATGAAACTGAAATAGAAGGTGAAAATGATCATTAAAGTTTGAGCATATTTTAACTTGGTAAAACCATATGGTTCAAGAGGTTATAGTACCTCATATAGACGACTTGAACACCTGGAGTGAAATAAAAAAGCTCTCCTCAAAGTAATTGGTTTCAAGAAAAGTTTGAATATGAAAAAGCAAACCTTCATGTTTTTTGTAATTTACTAAAAATATAAATCTTGTCAAATTTGTGGATTGCTTTTATATTGAGGCCCAAAAGTTGTTGACCTCAAAGATGCTTACATTGGGCAATGTCATTAGGCGCCATTGTTGTTGGTTTACATAGAAATCCTGACCTAGCAATGCATTTCGCATTTTTTCAAAAAAGCTTTAATTCCATATTAGATATAAAAAGAAGCCTCGCTTGATGTGGGTGATATGGACAAGCCAGAGAGCTCATGAAAGGATTCCACAAACCCAGAGTGTATACCGTGGAAGAAGCAAAACCTAAGAAGGTGAAGTAACCCAAGTGTAATAATTGAAAGAAGAGCAAATACACTGAAAACATGTGTTTCAGCAAGAACCCTGCTCTTTCAGAGCAGGGAAAAGGGCATTCAGCTTAGGGTCACGTGACTAAAATCAATTACCCCAAAGTACCTGAAAGAGGGGGTGTGGCATAGTCGGGATGGGCGTCCCACTATCACCCCTTATGACGTGTGTTCCAATCCCATTGTGGCAGAAATCGCATTTCTGCGCCAAGAGGTTAGCAATACATGTGGATTTGCGCACCATGCTTAAGTCCAACCAAGAAAATTAGTGAAGTTAGATCATGTAATCCCAACCTACTATAACATGCGCAGGTAGGTTTTACTCCCAGTACTTGGGTTTTGTCCTCCACTCCTATATTTTCGCTCCCTACTCCATATCCCCTCTATTGGTGCAGTATATTTGTACCAAGGTCAGCCCACCTTGAATAAAAATAAAGTACCTGAAAGTAAAAAATTTCCAATCACTCATCTCACATGCATTAAGAACTAAACCAATGATGACTATGAAGGGGGTTATGAGGACACAGTTTAATGTCATAGGTACACCCACTGAGTTCATCATTCCAGATCAATTAAATGCCAAAGATATCAATAATGCCCAAGTTCCAGAAGGCACTTACCTCAGTCATTTTTATTGGTGCCCTCAGATAATTGACATGGTCAAATATTCTGATAAATACCTTTTACTATTGATTTAGCCCATCTTGAGCGTGCAAAGTCTACTGGAGATAAAGAAAATGTATCCCAAGAAAGCCCAAAAAACTCAATGTAACGTTCCGCCTTAAAGAGGTGTTAGCCCTCCCATTGAAGTTTAAGACACTATTACCAAAATTGAATTGGTAATTCAGAAGGTCTCTTTAATGGCCATCTTGGATATAAGATCCCCTATTAATGTTGTCTCATCCTGTCTCATCAAGATCAAGCTCGCCTCCATTTTTTGAATACACTCAAAAGTATACAGCTGGTTCAAACAAAACCTAGGCGATAAGTGCATACTCTTCCCTTCAAAATTGAGTTGGTAAATTAGTTTTCTCAGTTCTTGAAGCTGTCCTGGACAATACCCAGTTTAATTTACTTATAAGAAATGAGTTTATTATTAAAATTAAAAGGGAGTTATCAATCTGAAAGAAATGTATTTATAGCTCCTCAACTATAAAGTTCCCTTGTACAGGATAATAAAACTACAGCAAGAAGGACAGCTATCCAAGCCCACAAAATAAAACACTTGCCTGCCTCTCCAGCTTAGATTACTTCTCCACAATGGACCTCGCCAGTGGCTATTGGCAGATTCATATTTTGCCAGAGGACCAATAAATATGTGCTGTCATGATAGCGGCAAGTGAAGTTTAGACCAACCTGCCAGTATGGATGCAAAAACTCCCAAAAGGCAAGTCCAAATGACAGGGGCGCTGATGCTTAAATGACTTTAAAATGTGTTATGAGAGAATAAACTGCTAAGTGCCAATAGGCCGTAATTATAAATAGCAACTGGGCAACAAACTAGGCTTTCATGGCTTCAGGGCCTGTAAGTCTTGGTGCTGGGAAAAGTGGTATCGTTTTTGGGTGGTTTAAGTTTTGTCATAAGAAAAAATTGAATTTAAGAAATAGAAAATTGACCATCAATTTTTTCACTATGTCATGGCTGCGTAAATAGACAATCAATTTGGGGAATAGCTTAGGAAAGCTCGGGATTGGGGCCCTTTAGTTTCAGCCTAACCTGGCGAACTTTGAGTGAGGGGGAGAAACAAACTTAATTTGAACTTACTTCAAAGTTATTGGCGCTGAGCCAAGTCTCTGTTGGTTCATATACAGATGTTTAAATTGCAGATTTGCTGCTGTTCCAACGTTTAGCATGATGGCGTCTCGCCCAACGGGAAATGGGTACCTCACAAGGCCACCCCACATAGGAGTTGTACTAAGAGGTTGGGAATGGGTTTGGGGCACCCAACTCACCCACTCCCGGTTGCTTTGGCATCCATTTTCCCAAGCGGGATTCATTGGATAGGGTATGTTGATATTTTTGGGAAGGGTTTTAAACTGACGGCAATTTTTGACAATGGCACAATGCATTTGGCAATATCTACAAAAAATTAATATTGGAGATTTTCTTCATCAAAGGTACAAGCCCATCAGGCCTTGTTCCCAATAATTTTAGGGAGAGTTTTAAACTGGCAACAACTTTCAATGATGGCCCAATGCCATTTGCAAGTGTTACCAAATCTTAAATATTTACTGCTTTTTCCACTAAATGTACATGACTGTTGGGCTTTGTTACAATGATTTATGACTGTCAACTATTACTGCTAAAGATTCGTTGCTATCACTTGTTTTGGCCCCTTTTCCTCGTATGGATGCTGACTCTTTGTCAACTTGCTACATATCACCTTTATTCGCCATATTTTTTCTCCATATGTAAGAACTGGGGTGGGAGTAGGGCCCTCAAAGGGTAAGCAGTGACCCACTGCTTGTCCACCACATGTGTGATGTCACCCTGGGAGATGAGGGGGCCACCGGCCTTCTAGGCCCTTTTTTAATGAAAAAGGAGCACCCCCTGATCCAAATGGAGGGGGCGCTCCCCTGGAATCACATGTATATTGATATGCATGGAAGGGTTATTCTAACCTACTAGAATCCCTCAGGGATTATGCAATGCTACCAACTTGTTTCAATGGACAATAGATCACATCATACAAGATGCTAAATTAAGCTGTGTGATTGTATATCTAGATGACATAATGATGTTATCAAAATCTTTATTAATTATATGGACCACCTCAAGTCAATTTCCAACAACTAGAAAATTCATATCAAATTAAAGCCTGAAAAGTGTATCTTCTTCCAACAGAAATATAAATTTTTAGGACATGCCATATTTCATGAATGAATTCAACTTGTACAATAAAGTTGAAGAAATCTCTAAGATGACTGAGCTGAAGAGCCTTTAAGATATACAGGTATTCTTGGGGATGATGGTATATTACCATCAATTATCCCTAATTTTGCTCAATTCACTGAACCACTTGTTTTTGTTTGCTTGCCAAAAACCCCTTTTGTGTGGAAAGTAAAGCAAAGAACTGCATTCAAGACCATGAAGGATTTAGTGAAGAGAAGACCAATTTATGGCATCCGGGCTACAGGAAGCCATTAATCCTGTTTACAGACACCTCTGACTTAGACATAGGAGACATTTTCTTGTAACTGGATGAGGAAGGAATTGACCATCCGGTATCCTATTACAGAAAAACGCTTCTAAATGCTGAGAGAAAGAAAACTCTATGAAAAAAGAGTGCTTAGCTGTTCTCCTTTCAGTGAACCTTTTTGGCCCTTCTTTACGGTACAACCTTTACAGTTGTTACAAACCACCTTTCTTTGAATTGGCTTCAAAACATGAGAGATCTATCAAAATGATTAGTTTGTTAAGCTCTCAAACTTCAGTTCTTCGATATGAACATAATCTATCATGCTGGAATAAAACATATGTTTTTAGATGGCTTGACCAAATTTCACCTGTTACATTTAGAAAATAGCAAATCTGAACGGTTACACAACCTACTCTGTTGCCATATTCTTGTTAGGACGAAGATGAACCAGTTCAGAATAATTTTGAATTAATATGCTCAAAGTAAAAATGTTCTCTATGGATTATTATTTAGGAAAGTTGCATCTAACTGACTTATCTTAATTGCGGCCTTCATAATTGGTACCAGATTTATTAAAAGCCCGCAATAACTTAGGGCATGAAGGAACAAGAAAACCTTATGTATGAACTTAGGATTGTTAATATTGGTAGAATACTGTACTTTGTAGCGGAAGTCAAAGTTGCTTGCATAACCTGTAAAAAAACAAACGCTGCATAAGGCCAAATACAAGTATCAGCCAGTGACCCCTCATCAAACATTTGATACAATCAGTTTAGATGTCATAGGTCAGCTGCCTGAATCCACAAGAGGTTTGATACATCCTTGTAGGGATCTATTAAGAATGAAGTGGGTCACAGCGATTACCATTCCCACGCAGACCGCCAAGGCTACCGCTAAATTTTTATACCAATTTAATTTACTAGAATTGGTTGCCCACAGGTACTGCTGTGTGAAAATGGGAAGAACCTTATTTCAAGAGTTGTGAAAATCTTAGCTATGAGCATGAGAACTCAACAACTATTTTCAGCGCTCTACAACCCATCAGCTAACAGAATTGTAGAAAGAGTGAATGGAAATTTAGTTTCAATATTATGTTTGATGGCCACTACCAATCTATTACACTGATACCAATTCACCCTAGTGCGTTGATGGCCTTCAGGATAAGTTTCCATCAAAACTTCAAAATGTCACCCTTCAAGGCCTTATACGGTAGAGAACCTAGATTCCCAGCTCTATTATCCCATAACTTTACCAGTGATGTTACCAAAGAGCCAGAAAAAGCGCTAATAAGATTAGCCCAGAAGATCATATGACTTCAAAAAGAGGCAATGGCAAATCTAGCTAAGATGTTTACAAAAGTAGGCTAAGCAGCTAATGTATCACGCCAACTTCTACCCTTTTTGTGATTTCAGATTTAGTTTGGACCATCACAAACATATAGCATCCAAGGAGGAAAATCATATTCCATCTGGATGAGCCATACGTTATAATCTACAAATGTGGGGACATTTATCCAATCTTGTCTTTTAGAAATGGAATAACTATCAACCGTGTACTTATCTTTTTTATTAGTACTCCCCTGCCAATATTATTAAAGGGTGATGTCAGTTATCAAGATATTGGACATGATGGTAAGTATATTGAGCATCTATTTCCCTAAGAGGATTGAAACCTAGACTAAGAAGGGGGTTAACAAAGTCACATCAATTAATAATATTAAAATTGATAGTTGGAGAGGCCCAAATTGATAATAAGAAACTTTTTAAGACTGACTTGAGCCCAAGATACCCATATATGAAATCCTGCCTAAATAAAATGAAAGATCATTGGAATGTCATGTGACTATTACACTGGGTGGCACTTGAGGCAGTAAATTAAGATGAACCTCCAAAAGGGTAAGAATCAAGAATCTACCCAATGATTGACCTAAGTGTTACTAAGTCTCATCTAGCTTGGTACATTAACATACCTTTTCTCCTTATCAACAATATGCTACAAAGGCATCATACAATCTGGATGCTTCGTCTGACTAAGAGCCTTTGATTTGGATTTCCTCGTCTATTAATTTGAAAATTCTTTGTCTTATAAGGCTTATATTGTTTAAAACCGTATAAAAACCCCTAGTCTATGCTACAATAAATTTATGCTGTTAATTTGATTCCTCATTTTAGTACTTGACTTCAACAAATCCCTTTTGCCATACTTACCATATGATGGATACTCCAGTTGATGGAACATAATGATGAATTGACTCCCTCAAAAATAAATAATATACTTTATGTGAGCCTTATATTGATTCAAGTATTGACAGTCTGTTTCTTGGGCACAGCACCATCAAGCCACAAAAATAGAAACTAGACACTCACTTTGGAAGATCCCTTAACTTCCTGTTTATAATGGTAGAAGTCTTCATTTGATGCAGCTTGTGCAAGTCTTATTTGAACATTCAGAGCTTGGTTGTGATTTAAAACACACAGTCTACCTAGTTTTTGCTTTCTCCCCAGTATACTTTTTACCTTTACAGGAAGAGGTAGCGTTAGTTGTTTGGGGTTACAGAGCAACTTGAAAAGAATTTTATTTAAGCGTACCTTTACAGTATGCTCACCACTTCTCTTTGTGGAAAAAAATACTATATGACCTTGTATAGATTAGTTACTTTGGATAATGTCACCATACTTGATCTTAATCCCATTTCTATGGAGGCACAAATTGTCCTTTAAATATAGAAAGACAAAGTCTTTTCCAAGATGGATTGTTTGAACGCCTTTAACCAGATCCGCGAAAAAAAGGGGCAGGAATGGCTCAATGCATTATGTACCATGAAGGAGATTTTCTGATCCTTGTCGTGCCTTTTGGCCTTATGAATGTACTGCAATTTTTTAACGCTGTATTAATGTGGAATTTGGAGAGTTGTTAGGTGTATATGCTGTGGCCTATATGGATGACATTCTGGTTTTCTACTCAGATTAAAGCATCCCATGGAAATATATGCATAAAGTGGCAGAGCATTGTTGTAATAGGATTGACCAACTAACTGTGTTTAATTAATTTTTAAAATACTCTATTTTAACTAATAAGTAGATAGCAGATTCGATCAACTTTAGTAATTAGTTCGCCCTGCAGACCATGTTTTTATATATTTTAGCCTAACATATCAAATTACACTTAATTGAATCACTAAATCCCCAAAGCACAACTCTCATTACATTAATATATGGCCATTGACGTTGTGGCCTTAGCTAACACATCACTCTTATTTTAGTTAACGTAATATTACATGTTGCCCTCTCTCTTCTTGGCATAACTTTCCAAGAAAATTAATTTCAGTGAATTGAAAGCAAACACTTAATCACACACTGAAGTCTTGCTCCAATGTCATCAGATCCCCCGCCAACTGTCCCAGCATGGGGCAGCGGCAAAACTCCCCCTCCATTTTCCATCTGACAGGAAAACACGCTTGGTCTGGATTGCCCAGTCATTCCAAACCCATGGGACGATTCTTTCCTCCCAAGGATCTCAATGCCCATCTCACCCAAACCCAAGCAGTGCCCCACTGCCCCCTGGTGCTCCCCCAGAGCAAAATGCATTTTGTCCTTAGGGTCAAATATGGGAAGTTCTTCCCCTAAGATGACTAAGCCATTATCAAAATGGCTCATGCGGTGATGACACCAGCCTGTTTTATAGACTTCCGCCCCTATAAGGGGTACTTGGATCTCAGCTTCCCCTGTGAAGCTGATGCAGCCACTGTGGCAATGGTGACATTGTTTTTAACAATATTCCCCTCCCAACAACTCAGAACCAGCTCCCAACAGACACCACCTTGGTGGTCCAGTTCGCTAGTTTGCCCACCCACCTCCCCCCCCAAAGTGCTCCACCAGGAGCTGATGGAAGGTTTAGCAGCCTACGGCGCCAACCCCATCTTACAATTTGTGGTCCTAAATGGGGCCACACGCCTCGATGGGCCTCAGGCATATGCCACAATCAGTCCTGAATTTACAAAAACTTCTTTAGCAATTCCCCCTCATGACACCATCCCATCTGCCCCCAACCATCTGTTCTGGGCCCACGTTGAGGGCGGATGGACAATTTGTCCATTCTGTTTCGAGTTAGACCACTTGAAATGTAAATGCCCATACTCAAAAACTTCCACTGACGCTGAAAGTTTGCCTGATGCCCACCAATCCGCCGCCCACTCTATGCCAACTCCAACATGGGGTACAATCCTACCTTCCCTCCTCCAATTCCTGATGCTGCAGCTGCGCCTACGGCCACCAATCAGTACCCACCTTGCCCCAATGCCACAAATAATTCATCCAACCAAACATTGGATTGGATCCTAGTATGATCCCATGCATCCATAAATGAATCAAAAAAATCAACCATATGCTGATTTCCCAATCTAAGTCAACCAAAATCCATGGGAATTATTGTATAAAATTGATGAATCAGGTAATGTCATTGAAGAACCAACGCTGCAACTTGAGTGGCTCTGTAATGCAGAATGGGATACAAACTCCCACCTCAGAAATATGTCCCACAACCCAACGCCAAACTGTTCTACAGCGACCACCAGCTTGCAGTAGAAGCAGCCGCCACACCAGATTGCCATCCGCTTTGCAAGGCTGCTGCCAAATCTGTGGCTACACTCACAGGAGGAATTCCACCTCAGTCATCCCCATAAATCTTACTGCACAAAGTAAGATCAACATGAAAACTTTACACAAAAACAAAACTGAAGCCATCCAGAACGTGGTAACTGTAGCATAAAATCTGAAAGCAAAAATAACCTGAGCCAACATTGCCACATTCATTAAATTCCCAGACACCCGCCTCAAAGCTGATGATGCTTTGGGCAAATACATCGTTGGTATAATGATGGCTGGCAACTATTTGGAAGTTCCAGTCATCAAGGATATTGAACCCCATGCCACCGATTCCCCCACACCCTTACTATCTGCCTTAACACGCACCCTACTCTGGAATAAGATGGATGCAGCCAAAGATGAGCCCCCCAATCCCCCCTCACTCATCCACCATGGAGGGATAGCAGTATTCGCTGCCCACCTGGTTGGATATTTTGTTAGGTATGACTCAATCGATACATCCATTTTGGGCATTTTGTTTGGATCATTATTTTATTATGTTTTTAGTTTTAGTTCAGTAATGTTGTCCCCTGGTCAGCTTACCTCAGTTAAATAAAAAGTAATGATACATGTTGCCCCATGCCAGCGCGGATTATTTTGGTAATAGGTCCCTAAAATCTTATGGACATCCACTTAAATTTAATAACACCTGGTGAATTTCATCTTTCAAAAAATCCCTTGATCCCTAGTCATTTGCTTTTTTGACTTGATTTAAATACTAAGATTTTAGTCTACCATTATGGGGCTCTGTTTTATAACCACGGTAAGCACCTGTGAGAACTCTGTAGAAGTAGGGTATCTGGAAAAATTACCATCTAGGAAGGGAGTCTTTTCTGAGAAAGCCGTACCAGCTTACCTGGAAAATACTTGAACAAATTTGTGAGCCTCTGGCAGTATACAATACTACAGGGTCCTCTTTAGTTTTCAAAAAAAACCTAATGTTGAAATATAATTTTTTTTGTTAAGTTTTAGTAAAATTCTTCTGTCTTCAAACAGTACTTTGTATTTTTGGTGTATTGGCCTGTGAATTTTAAATATGATGCCCCAGAGCAATTCAACATATGGTGCTCACTACAGGGGGACCACACCCTGTTTTTATGTTTATTGTGCCTGCAAGTATGGATTCTGGTCACTTAGTTAAAGACTACTTTCCATTAGAGGTAGCACAACTTTTAGACATTGAAGGTTCTGGAATTAAGCCCTTGCCAATTTTTTTTAATTAGTTTTCTCAATTATGAGCGAAATTGAAGGCCCACGTTGGCCTACTTTCTAATATTAGGTCAGGATCATCAAATGAAAGACTCAATAACAATTATGGGCGGATCTATTGGCTCCATTACTGATTTAAACCAGGAGCTTGACTTTTTACGTGTGGAACTTGAAACTCAGGGACAAACAGTGTTATAAAATTGGCGGTATTTAAGAAATACACCGAAAGATTTTTGCACAGGGTTTGACCCACAAAGCAATTAGGACCAATGATATGATGATCGTTGTCCTCAACACAACAGAAAAGACTTATAAATATATAAATATATATGGAGCACTCACTCCTGAAACTCTCTTTTATTTAATATATTAATAAAGCGGATTCTCGCTGTTCTACTCACTTTTAAACTACTAAAAACCTAACCCCTTGATCATCTCATCCTGCTTGTATTGTAGCAACTTTGGATGGTACCACTTTCATGTCTTAGTAATTCACTTTGCCATATCTCATTGGTTCCTTCAATTCTTCATTTGTTAATTCATGATCGCCCAATTTGGCCGATTTCCCAGTAACCCAATATCACCTCATTTCAAAGCGCTTGAATTAATCATACTCATAACTATTTGGCAGATTCCATTCGTTCCACTATACCAACTCAGGGATTATCATCCAGTCATATTGGAATCATGACAAACAGTCAGGTCCTTGGCGAGTGTTTATTATCTATTTGAGAATGGACTTTTGGACTGCTAACCAAATGATTGTTAATATGGATATTAGGTAGCGGGTGGAATGCCACCTATTTTTTGAAATAATGAATCAGTTTTAAATTGGAGATATGTAAATATTAGCCAATGTCATCCAAATCAAGTTGCTTTTGGAACCTAACCCATGGAACGTGACAGTGAGGGCGATGATGTGCAGGTCGAGTTTAGCTACCTGCTATTTTCCCTCCATTCTGACTGTTGGAGTTTTTGAGCTTCCCAACAATATTGCAGCTCACAGTTGTGCCCTACCACTTTGTGTACAAGTAACCTGGAAAGCCAGATAGGGACATCGCAGGCCCTTAAGCCCTGCAGCTATGAAAATCAATTATCGGTCAACCCTATTAAATTACCAAAGTTCAATAAGAAGGCAAATGAGCATAATTCTTTAGATCTATTTGAGATTAGTATGGCTGGAGAATACAAGACTGCTAAGTTAGCAGTGGTAATTGTAAGTCCTAGGGAACATCATCTGGGTGTTTACCGGGCCATTTTCCCATTTCTGAGTAATAAGGCACTGAAGAGGATGGCTGTACCCCTCATTACTCAGGGCGATCTCGCTCACATAGGAGATGAGCACTGAGTAACAGCTCTCCCACTTCAGATCCCGTTTCCAGTACCCACACTAACCATGGCAGAACTGTTATATGAATCAGTGAAATCTGTGCTGAGATCACCGAAATAAAATTGATCATAACCAATTTGAGCGGCAATCCGCCCAATGCTCAGATTTTAAATGGTCAAAAAGGTATGAACACTGATCTATCAGCCAGAATGCCTGATGGTTGTGATTCATATTAACATGATGGTTGGAAAAATCTCTCCCCTCCCAAATCTGGTAGGCATCACCCCCAATGGGGATCTTCCTGCTGACCAAATTAGGCGTCGCGCCTGATGCAATGCAATTGACTGAACAAATGGCCCGCAACTGAGCATGGGTGGGTTGGTCGTCCCAAACCTGTTCCTAACCAAATGGGCCCACCCCTATGTGGGGTGGCCTTGGGGGATTCCCACTGCTCGTTGGGCTAAACGCCGTCATGCCAACTGTTGGAAACGTAGTTGAGCTTTGGTTCAGGCGTTCAAAATTGAACTGACAGTGACTTGGCCCACCGCCAAATTTTGCAATGATGGTTCCCAAGGAACTAAACCACCCATTACCAAATAATTTACCAGTTAGGTTGAATTTGAGGGACCCAATCCCAGCTTTGTTTTCCCCCAAATCGACTAATATCTATTCAGTCACATCACACTGCAAAAATTGTTGGTTGATTTTTCTTTCCTAAATTTCCATTAAAAATAGTTCCTAAAAAATTAGTTTTTACATGTTAAAAATTAAGCTGCCTTATCCACTGGCATTCTTGTACCCCTCAGGGTTAATGGCCATGTGCATCTGGTACTTTATTTTGTGCCTATATGAAATTCTGGCTCACCAACAGATATTGGTGGAATTCCTTTCCGGTTCCATTTTTTCATATCAGCAGCAGTGCCTCAGGCATTCTAATTTGCTGTTTGGATGCTCTGTCATCTGGGCTGGCAGGCCAGTCTAATTCTTACTTGCTGTCCGCCTGACATAATTGACCAACCATTTTTCTTAACCATTTCCGCCTTTCTCACGTGTATAGGTGCAGCAATGGTCCCTTCTTTCCAACTGAGCCAGGTTGTAAAGTAGATTATCTCTGACCACATAAGACCATCCACACTCGAGCCTCTAAAACCATACCCCATAGTTGCTGCGGCTATTTGTTTATTGGTTTCCCTGGATCCCACCACCATCTCTTTGGTATTGCTGGATTCATCCACAACTACCAAAAAGGAGAACTACGCTTACTTCTTAGTTCCCATGAAGATTAGCATTGGTTCCCATCACGTCTCTTTTGAGGCCCTGGTGGACACTGGAGCCATGAGAAAATTTAATAAGTATTGAATTGGTGCAACAGTTAAATCTGGAAATGGATGTGTGCTCCTCAGTGATGGTGGCCTTATCTGCTTATCAACCCTTGTACATCATTTGCCGACTGGTACCTTTTTCAATCCACCAGTTCAGCTTCTGTGATCACTTTTTGGCTATGCCAGACTTGGTGTTTCTGGTGATCTTTGGGGTGGTGGCGTTGACAACATGTGAAGATTCATTTAAAGTCTAATAACGCTGACATTCACAAATGATCCACTGGAGGGAGAGTTCCCTTTGATCAACACCCTCAAGAAGACACAAGGAACTAGCTCCATCACTACCCTAGTCACTTCTGCGGGTGTTCTGGCCAATTTCCCCAAAAACTTAATGTGCTTATCGGAGAATCTTCAATATGGAAAAGGTGGATCATCTGCCTAAACACACCAGGTACAATTGTGGGTTTCAAATGACCATGGAGTTGGTGAACATCAACTGTCCTCTGTATCCCCATACAGCGGAGGAATAAGTTGCACTCAATACTTGGTTGGACGATATGTTGAAAAAAGGTTGGCTGTTCAAGGAAAACTCACATGTCGCCTCTCCCATCATTTTCACCAAAAAAGTGGATGGTTAGATCCATTTCTGCATGGATTACGGCCATTTTTATAAAATAAAAGTTACTGATCCCTACCCATTGCCTCTGGAGAAGACAATCAGTCAGGCAATCGCCAAATCCCATGTGTTCTCTAAGCTGGATTTGGTGAACGCCTTCAACCAAATCTGGGTAATGGTGTAATGGTTGGGTTAAAACGATCATTACATTTTGACTCAAGATTCAGATTTCCAAATCTAAGTCAAAACACTTTTTGAGGTTTTTTGAGGTTTATGCGGGGTCCAGCACTGGGCTGTGCCCCTCCCCAGAAGGGCGACCTTAAAAGGTTGAGCCCACGCGATTCTGAACTCAGTTCAGAATTTTCCTTGTTTCCTGCTCTTGCTTGGGATTCTCTGGTGGCCTCGGGGCCGCCCTTGCCTTGTCTTACCTGGTATCCTGTGAAGAGATAAATATTTGTATCTATAACAAAATAATGGGATTTGGCGTCGAGAACCTAGATTCTGCCAAATACCCTGGTTTTTTATATCACGTTTGTGATGCTCTAAGTCATTGGGATTGAATTCGCCCATGAGTTTATTTTCAATAATAAATAAAGCAAGGCTAATTTTGGGGTCAAATCTTCACTTACCTGGGTCGTCTTTTCTCGCTTTTTGAATTTTCCAAAAATCCAATGTTGAATTGGCAAATATGACGAATCAAAGCACTTACCCCGAGGGAACCTCATATTAGACAAACACTTGGCACCCATCGCCAAGGTAAGATGGCGATTAAAAACTGGGATGTTTTTAATCATTACATTATTCTGAACTCTCTGTGCTGATTAGCACGCCACCAGATCCCCAGTTCAGCCCAACCTCAGTGGTTGCATCAGGTCCCAGTTGTTGAGTAACCAGCACTGGGGGCAGCCATTGACTGATGGCCAACCCTGGACCTGAAGCAATAGTTGGTCTGAAATCCTGGTGGGGCTTCCCCCTCACTAGGGATCTGGCTGGCACCGAGGGACCTGGCCCAGCAGGGCCCCTCACCCCACGGTCAGCCCACTCTGGGGGATAACTGCCCAGCCACGCGTTTGGCAGGTTTCCCCTCTCTGGGTGGACTGTTTTGCAGTCCAGTTTGGGCTCCACGTTACTGAGGAAGCCCTCATGGTGGCTGCCTCCTGCTATGAGGCACCCTCTTGTGGGGGGGCTCCTTCTTAGGGGGTGATGTAACAGTCAGGTTAAACTGATCATTACATTTTGACTTGAGATTCGGAAATCTGAATCTCAAATCAAAACACTTTTTGAGGTTTTTTGAGGTTTATGCGGGGTCCAACACTGGGCTGTGCCCCTCCCGCACTATCTTAGGCTCTTAGGGGCCTAAAGAACAGTGCAGGAGGGGCTCCCTGGAAGAGCGACCTTAAAAGGTCGAGCCCACGTGATTCTGAACTCAGTTCAGAATTTTTCCTTGTTTCCCACTTTTGCATGGGATTCTCTGGTGGCCTTGGGCTGCCCTTGCCTTGTCTTACCTGGTATCCCGCGAAGAGATAAATATTTGTATCCATAACAAAATAATGGGATTTGGCGTCGAGAACATAGATTCTGCCAGATACCCTGGTTTTTTATGTCTCATTTGTGGTGCTCTAAGTCATTGGGATTGAATTCGCCTGCAAGTTTATGTTTGATAATAAATAAAACAAGGCTAATTTTGGGGTCGAATCCTCGCTTACCTGGGTCATCTTTTCTCGCTTTTTGAATTTTTCAAAAATCCAATGTTGAATTGGCAAATATGACGAATCAAAGCACTTACCCAAGGGAACCTCGTATTAGACAAACATTTGGCACCCATCGCCAAGGCAAGATGGTGATTAAAAACTGGAATGTTTTCAATCGTTACAAATGGAAGGACAGGAATGGTTAACAGCGCTCCAGATGAAGCAGGGCATTTTCCAATCTTGGGTAATGGTTTTCAGGCTGAAAAATGCTCCTGCTACATTTTAATGGATGATTGATAATGTACTGGGTGACCTCCGGTTCACCTGTGCTGTTGCATACATTGATGATATTCTGGTTCACTCCCTGACTCTAAACAACACGCTACCAACTTGGAAGCGGTGGCGGTCACCTTGCATAAGGCAGGTTTGTTTCTCAAACCTTCCAAGTGTGAGTTTTATAAGGAGGAGGTTACTTTCCTCGGGAACCTGGTTCTTAAAGATGGTGTCATTATCCCTCCCAATAAGTTAGATGCTATCCGGGAATGGCCAACTTTGACTACCCAGAAACAACTACAGAGTTTCTTGGGAACCATCATTTTCTTAAAAAAGTTCTCCCCCACATTCTCTCAGCTCGCCGCACCACTCCACCCACTCACAGGGAAGAACGTACCTTTTTGTTGGATGGATGATTGCCAACTGACGTTCAAATTTATTATAGAGGTGTTTGTATCCCCTCCCATTTTCAAACGCGCTGATCCCACCAAGCCATATATCATTGCATGTGACGCATCCTCAGTAGGTGCCAGAGCAGTGTTGCTCCAGGAGCACAATGGTTTGGAACACCCAGTCGCCTTCTTTTCCTAAAAGTTTACCTCCATGGAGCAGTCTTGGGCTATTTATGACAAGGAGTTGGCAGCTGTTGCATGGGCCTTAACTCATTGGTGGTACCTGTTACAGGGTGCTTGACATGAATTAATGGTTCGCATGAATCACCAGGCTCTCTTGTACTTTCATAAACCCCAGAAACTGGCACATTGGCAAGCCCAAACCTACCAAGACCTGTTCATTTCGAATTTTAAATATGAATTTATAAAAGGGGCACTAAATGTACTTCCTGATTTTCTCAGCCGCAGCCTCACCCACAGTTCCACAGATCTGGAGGAAGTGGTCCTCGTTACTGTGATTTCTACCACCCAAATCTTGTCAATTGTTCCTCCTGTAATTTCTTCCGTCGTTTTGGCCCCTGACACTCCATTAGTTGCTCAGGTCTTAGCCAGTCAAACGGCCTGTCCTGAGACCGTGGAGTTGATTGAGCAGTTATCTCACCAGAAGCATAAATACTCCCTATATTCACTGGAGGAGGGTCTTATTTATTTTAGATCTCGCATTTGGGTTCCCCCTTCTTTCTGAAGTGAGGTATTTCGCGCCCATCACGACTCCCCACGGTTGGTCACCCTGGTTCTAATAAATGCATCGATTTGATCAAATGGACCTACAATTGGGCAGGTTTGACAAAAGAAGTTCCGGGCTGGATCGCCAATTGTGTTACTTGTGCTAGGGCCAAGTCAGACCGCTCTGGAAAAAATGGCCTCCTGCATCCCTTACAGCAGGCGAAGGGTCCATGGACATTGGTGTCTGTGGATTTTATCGTTAAACTCCCCTGTTCTAATGGGTTCACAGTGATGATGGTAGTGGTGGATCGCTTTACAAAATTTTCCCTCTTTATCCCCTGCACTTCAGTGATTACATCCAAAGAAACTGCCCACCTTTTCGTACGCCATGTCTTTTTGATGTTTGTTCTCCCCCAGGAGATCATCAGCAACTGTGGTTCCCAGTTCACCACGTGGTTTTGGAGTGAACTCCTATCAATCCTGAAAATATCCCCCTGTCACTTCCACGGCGTATCATCCTCAGTCTGATGGCCAGACCGAGTGGGTCAATCAAGTTATTGAACAGCACCTGCATTGCTATGCTACAGCTATGCAGGATACTTGGGCCAATGATCTCCCCTCACCCAATTTGTGTACAATAACAGAACCCACGCATCCACGGTGTTTTCCCTTACAAAGCAACGTTGGGTTATAATCCTTTGTTTTTGATCAGGCTGTGCTTGCAGCCAGAGGTTCAAGCTGCCGCGGATCACACTGCTCATATTATATTGACTCAAGGCTTAGTTCGGGAACACCTCACCAAAGCTATAGATAACTACAAGCAGTTCGCAGATCAGAAGTGTCTTCCAGGTCACAAGTTTATGAAGGGTTCTTATGTTATACTTAACACCCATCACTTAAAAATCCAGGATCCTTCTCACAAATTCACCAGCAAACGTTTGGGACCCCATTTGGTGGAGGAGGTATTGGGTAATGGGGCGTTCTGACTGAAGCTCCCCGCACATTGGAAGCAGCATCCCATTTTCCATGTTTCACAGCTGTCACCCTTCAAGGGTGCAATTCCCATGGAACTGTAACTGATTATCATCAATAATGAAGAGGAGGCTAAGGTAGAAGCTATTCTGGCATTCTTGAAATCCCAACATTCTGTATAATATTTCAAGGCCTGGAAAGGGTATCCAGCCTATGAAAACAGTTGGGTCAAGGCGTGCAATTGTTCAAATTGCATGGACCTGGTTGATGCATTCCATTTATCCCACCCCAAAGCTCACCATCCCCTTCCCAAAAAAGTCGCAACTATTATGGCAATCAAATTACCCAAGGCACACAAGAATGTGGCTCTCATGCAGTTCCCCGGTGGTGAGTCCCTTCCCTTGGGAAAAGGAAAGGGTAATGTAAGTGTCAGGGAACATCCACTGGGTGTTGACTGGGCCATTTTCCAATTTCTGAGTAAGAAGGCACCAAAGAGGATGGCTGTACCCCTTGTTACTCAGGGCGATCTCGCTCACATAGTAGATGAGCGCTGGGTAACAGCTCTCCCACTTCAGATCCTGTTTCCAGTACCCACAATAACCTCAGCAGAACTGTTATGAAGAATCAGTGAAATCTGTGCTGAGATCACCGAAATAAAATTGATCATAACCAATTTGAGCGGCAATCCGCCCAATGCTCAGATTTTAAATGGTTAAAAAGGTATGAAGACTGATCTATCAGCCAGAATGCCTGATGGTTGTGATTCAATTAACATATTGATTGGAAAAATCTCTCCCCTCCCAAATCTAGTAGGCATCACCCCCAATGGGCAGCTTCCTGCTGACCAAATTAGGCGTCGCGCCTGATGCAATGCAATTGACTGAACAAATGGCCCGCAACTGAGCATGGGTGGGTTGTTCGTCCCAAACCCGTTCCTAACCAAATGGGCCCACCCCTATGTGGGGTGGCCTTGGGGGATTCCTGCCGCTTGTCAAGCTAAATGCCGTTGTGCCAACTGTCAGAAATGTAGTTGAGCTTTGGTTCAGGTGTTTTAGGTCAAACTGACAGCAACTCAGCCCGCCACCAAATTTTGTGATGACATTCCCAAGGAACTAACCCACCCATTCCTGAATAACTCACCAGTTAGGTTGAAATTAAGGGACCTGATCCCAGCTTTGTTTTCCCCCAAATCAACTAATAACTAATAAGTCACATCACACTGAGAAAATTGTTGGTTGATTTTTCTTTCCTAAATTTCCATTAAAAATAGTTCCTAAAAATTAGTTTTTACATGTTAAAAATTAAGCTGCCTTATCCACTGGCATTCTTGTCCCCTCAGGGTTAATGGCCATGTGCATCTGGTACTTTATTTTGTGCCTATATGAAATTCTGGCTCACCGGCAGATATTGGTGGAACTCCTTTCTGGTTCCATATTTGTTGTATCAGTAGCAGTGCCTCAGGCATTCTGGTTTGCTGTTCGGATGCTCTGGCATCTGGGCTGTCAGGCCAGTCTAATTCTTACTTGCTGTCCGCCTGACAGTAATGAACTTATTGGACTTCAAATGCCAGATGTTAGAATGCTGAAACTAAAGAAGGCTGACATGTCCTATCTTAATGCCAAGCACCTTCTTATCAAGTAGTTTGGTGGAGCTGAAAGGATGGACACTTGTAAAATATAATTCTTAATATCTCTTTTAAAAAAATGGCCCTATTCAAGTATTTGCCAAACGCTTTTATTTGGAGGCGCAGATACTATCTGAGGCAAATGTCAAAAAATGATTTAATGCCCAGATCATACTTCACCAAACCTGCAAGCTCTATATGGAATTGTGTTGCGTACTATAACCAATTTAAAAGAGAAGAACTATATTAAACATATGGTGAATTATCTCCATTATTGCATTGTTACTTTTTAAGCGCATAAATCAAGTCCATGGGAGCCATGTGACCTACCCTCTTGGGGTATCTCCCTAACTAAATAATTAACTTGTCTGTATGGCCTACGTTCTGAGAATCCTGACACTAATCAGGTCATTTGTTTTTTTGTAAGAATCTAGGCATTATGCCAGTCATTACCATAAGTTAAGTTCTAAGTCTAGGGTTCATTCAGTGAACTCTGTGAAAGAGGCGGACTTGGGAAAAGTAGAACGAAGTGAAAGGGAAATTTATACATCTGACTCTTCTAAAAATACAAATACAAAAACTCTGATCCCACCTTCAATCCAGCAGAAGGATGACAACACCATTTTGCCTCTGGAGGTTTATTGAGTAATATCTGAAGATAGGGTAGTTGTGACCAACCACAATCAAAATGGGAAGCTGAGTTGGAGCCAAAAATAGTAGCGAAGCCTTATGTTTAACAGTTAGTATTACAAAAGTTCAATTACTTCTGGCGATATCCATTCAATAGAACGGGTCTAGGTGACGATGCCTATTAAGACTTTGATGAAATCTGTCCCAGAGCTAGGCCTGGAGATTCAAACTTTTTTAAGTCAAGTGGACAATTGGATGTACCAACAATAAATCTGGTGGACGCTTGTTTTTCTGAATTCACTTATATTATTATTTTTTAAATAAGTTTAAAGTCCAAGCAATTGTGGACAGTGGGACTTCAGTTACTATTGTTTCCGCTAAACTGGTGATGAGACTGGGCCTAACTCCTGACATAGATCATAGCAAAATCTATGGTACCGCTGGTCCCTAGACCACAACCTCACAAAGAGTGTATAGTGCATTACTGCTGCGTTTTGCCTTCCTTTTTGATTTTTGCTCCTAATATCGTTCTCCCAAATCAAAAATATAATATTCCAAATTGAGACCTCATTTATGTGAGCTCATGGAGTTGAGGCTAATTTTGAATAAAATACTTTTGGTAATTCTTGAACAAACAATTTCATTATTTTATAATTGTTGGTACGAGGCTAAACGCCTCAAACTTAAGGGTTTGTCAAACTAGTGTTTAAGGATGGTATAGTGCCCATGGGTTACCAGTGGATTCAGGCCTGTATGCAATAGTTAAATAGATTACAGAATCTATGGGGATTCTGCTACATGCAAATCATACTTAACCATTTTGGCCGGTCATCAAAATATAGTGGGGACAGTAATTAGTTTTCAAATTTCCCAAGGATTATATGACAAAATTTTTATGACATTCTGTCATCTGATTCAGAGCTGGTCACTGCGCCTGGGATTATTCTCATCTGGCATGGCAAAAATAAGGTGCTTTTAGCTAATTTTTATATTTACCCTAATAATATAAAGTGACACCAGATTATCACTTTTGTATATATGTTACCATTTAAAGAAGTCCAGAATATTTCTAAATATTGATCACTTAGATAAACTAGGCCTTGGAGGTAATATTAAGCTCTCTTTTTAGTCTTTAGTCCCTCAGAAAAGCTTATCTGGGTAATTGAGGATGAGAAGGATCAAGTTCTGGCCTTTTTTTAAAAAGTATAGCATTATTTTTGCAAAGGACGAATGTAATTTGGGTTGTGCACATGATATGATTCATCTTATTTTTACTGGAAATCATTTGCCAATTTGTCTCAATCTGATTAGGTATTCAAAAGTGGCGGATGAAGTCATTAATACAGAAATTAATCATCTGGTTCAACATGGGATGTTAGTGCCCTCAAATTGTCCTTTTGCCTTTCCAGTGTAGATTATAATTAAAAAGGACGATTCAAATCATGTGGTAATAGACTACCATAAGCTTAGTAGCATTAACAGAAAAAATACTATCATTTACTTCAGTTGATGATGTGCTAGATCGCTTGGGTGGCGCACAATTTTTTACAGCCAAGAAATTTAATTTCTGGCTACTGGAAGATAGAGCTGCCCAAAGAGGAGCAGGAAACATGCGCCATGATTATAGCTTAGGGCCTTTACAAACTTACTATAATGCCGCAGTGGCTGTGCAATGCCTCATGACCTTCCCGCGGCCTATGAGTAGTATCCTCACAAATTTAAAAATTCCTGTATTTTCATCTATTTTGATGATATCAACTTCTTTCCTAGAACGTTCACATAACACTTTCTACAATTGGAAGAACTTTTCCACCATCTTGACAAGGCAGATCTGAAGATCAAGCCACCTAGATGCATTTATTCCCTGAACAGTTGTGATACATGGGATTTATCATTAATAAACATTACTTGCAGCCTCAGCTGACAAAGGTTGAAGCTATTGAGTGCATGGCAAGACAAGTAGAAAGTCTAAGATTCAAGTGTTTTTTGGAATGATTAGTTATTAAAACTGGTTTGTAGAAACTTTTAGAAAATAGGTGAACCACTCTTCACCTCCTTAAAAAATGGCATGCCCTATGAGTGGACTAAGAACTTTTTGGCTAGCCTTTGATAAACTAGGGCCTTACCTTTCCAAGCACCACTGTTGATGTAACCCAATTTTGAATCCCTATATATTAATTTAAACGGACGATTCTCTCACAGCTGTTAGGAGGTGTTATCTCAACTCAATTCTGAAGGAATTGAACGCCCAGTTTCTTTATTGCAGCTGGACATTAGATGTACATGGACGGAATTAAATGGTGACTGAGATTGAGTGCCTGGCTGTCTTCTACATTTATAAGCAATAACAGGTATATGTCCATGGATTACATTTCAAAAGATTAACTGATCATGCCTTCTTCATTAATTACAGAATCTGAAAGAGCCAGAAGGGCAGCTGAATTAGTGGACTTTAGGATTATAGGCTTATGACCTTGAATTTAGCATCAACCTGACATAAAGTATCAAAATGACAAAAGGTTAGTATACCTGCCCACTTGGCCTTAGTAGCTGATTTGGCAAATGAATTTTTTTGTTATAAAGATAAACCAAAATCAAAAAAAACTTTTCTTTCTCGTTGCAATCACGATTGCAACCTATTCAATTCAAGACTGAATCTAGTTTGATAATCTCACAGAGGAGATTAGTCTGCGCTCATGTCAGGGAGCAGTTGGGCAAGCAAGGTAAGAGGAGCAGGTGGAAGGCCCGCGGCCTCCAACGTTCAAAAACGCCCCAGAGAATCTGGCGGAATAGACAAAAATCTTAAAAAACTGGCGGTCACAATTTCCCCAGAGATACTCGCGTGGCAAGCACGATGCAACCAGTACATCAACACGCCACACTCCCAGCCACTTTTGTCGATGGAATTCAGGGTCTGTGTGTTCTGGACATCCAAAAAACGGCCTTATGGGAAAAATTTTGTGAAGATGTACACAATGTTTTCCTGACCGTGGTGTACATTGCACCTCACTCCATGTCACGTGGTTGGCTGGACCTAGGTTTTGAAAGCAAAAAAGCAACAGATGAGGCTGCAGCGGTGCGCATAGTGGTTGACCTCCCCAAAGGGCAATGGGTCGTCAAAACCAAACGCACCAGATGGACAAAATCAAACCAAATTTTCCTCACGTTTGTTTTTTGCCTACTATGGTAAAACGTGACATTTTGGAACAACACCTGAAAGATGGTCTCGCTGTATATGGCGAAATACAATCTTTTGAAATGCAACGCTTCACGCTGATGCCACACCTGTGCACCAGCAAAGCCATCGCAGTTCTGACCCCAACTGAGGAGATCATGAAGGACCTAACCCAGATCCCGCACTCCACTTTTATTGATATCGCAGGGCATACCACCCACCCATTCCGGGTGACCGTGGACAGTGCGCCCCCCATTTGCACCCACTGTAACGCATTTGGCCATAAGGTGCACGCATGCCCCATCTAGGAGGGCGTCACATTCCAAGAGCACCCCTCAGTGGCCATGGCCAACGGAGAGGCGCACTACGAACCAACTGCAAGCACCAAGGAGGCTTTCCCATGGGAAGCACAAGGCTGCTACCTATTGGTAAAGCCTATCTCCCCGCAGGAGCGGAAGAAGGCCAAGAAGGCCTATAGGGCCGCAGCCAAGGAAGTGGCCAAGGCCACCACCGCTATCCCACACTCACAACACCAGTAGGACATGGAGACCTTTGTGGCGGAAGCAACTTGGGAATCCATCATCCAATCAGATTGGGAAGCCCATGCCAAGTGGGCCACTCAATCCAAGGATCCAATGGGAGATTCGATCTCACCCAATAATTGCACCCAAGCTCCAGTCAAAACTGACTTGGAACCTATACTAACCAAAAAAAAATTTTTGACCTGCTCGATGGTGTACCAAACTCATCTGCACCACAAAAAATTTGTCTGACGTCAAGAAAACAAAAAGTGAAGGCCAAAGCCAACGTGACTCTTTCTGCAAAAATCAACAAAAACTCATATAGTGGTGCTGCTTACACCCGCGCTGCTGTGAAAGCCTGTGGAGACCTAGAAGAGGCTGGTGGGCCCCCAGGCCCACCCCCTTGCACCTAAGGTGCAATGGGGGAAACCTTCACTCTAGGGATGTTGAATATTGCTGGACTCAAGGCCTCCCCGTCCCAGGCTAGGAAACTGAGTTTTTTACAACACAATTTACCCGTGGATATCCTGGCCATCCAGGAGTCCCACTGTCCACGAGGTTCTGAGGAAGCTTGGAAAACAATGCTCCTCCCATCCCTATCCTTTTGGTCAAAGCACTGTGGGGTGCTAATTCAGAAAATAATTTTTTCAAATTTACATCCTCAGAAACATTCCTAAATGGCTGAGTGCTTGTCGTCACCTTCTCGTGGGCTAGTAGCGCATGCAATTGTCAACATCTATGCCCAAACGGTGCACTTGAGCGTCAGGAATTTTTCTCATCAATCAAATCCCTCCCACTACCCCCTGATTCTTTCCTAGTTGGCGACATGAACTGTTGGCTAACCTCACCAATGGACCAGTGGCCTCCTTCACCCCATGCCCCACAGGGTCATGTAAAACTGCGCATTCTAAAGGCCACCCTTGGGTTAATGGATGCGCTGCTGCAACATGCCCCGCTGCTCAAAAACATGACACGTCCCCACATCCACAACAGCCAATTAAGGTCCATGACCCGCATTGGCCTTATTCTAATGCCAGCGAAATTCCAAGCCCACATCTCCCACTTCAAAACAACAAAAATGGAATTCTCTGACCACCGACTGGTCTCAAAAACCTACCACCTACTGGTCACAGTTGCTAAGGCCCCACATTGGTGCAAAATCCGCCCCCCCCGAGCTCGCATCACCAGGATTTTCCATATGGGTGGAAGAGGCAACTTTGGCAAAATCGTTTGTTGCACTGTTTTGCATGGACCCCATTTCCACATGGGCAACTTTCAAAGAGGACACCATCCGCCACTATTGCCATCTCTCCTCCAGACGCTCACGAGCCACATCGGCTGTTATCTCGCGCGCTCTGGCGGAATTGGCCCACTTGGAGTCCAACATTCCAGCTACAGGATACAGCCCTGCATGGGGCTGGAAGTGGGCGGAGGCAGCCGCCCACCTCAATGCACTCAAAAGGCAACACAAACATCAGGTTTGTGTCCAATACAGGGCCACATGCATCACTAAAGGTGACAAGTGCACCGCATATTTCTTTAAAAAAATTTTCACACCACGCCAGAGTGTGGCCTGCACACAGGTGCAAAGATCGGATAATTTCATTGCGGACACACTGGCTGAAGTGGCAATTGAAACGTAAAAATATTACTCTGAGTTATACTGAGCTGAACCAATTCAGCCAGCCAAAGTGGCAGATTTCTCGACTGAGCTCATATCTGCACCATTTTCTATTACCTGGAAATAATGAATTTAATTACTCCAAACAAATTATGCACAGCCATTTGCGGTGCGCCAAACTGAAAATGCCCAGGCCCAGATGGCATTCCATATGATTTCTACAAAAAATAATTCAAATATATATCCCCATTGCTTCTCGCCTCACTTAACCAAAGCCTGTTGGAAACGCGCCTCCTACCAGGAGGACATGAGGCCTTTACTGTCACACTCTACAAGAAAGGGGATAAGCTTAACTTAGCCAACTGGCGCCCCATTTCTCTAACAAACACAGACACCAAAATTTTAACAAAAATCATGGCTAACTGTTTAGGGACTGTAGCATCTGCCACCATCTCCCCAGAACAATTCAGTTTTATCTCCAGAAGGTTGATTTGGGATAACGTGCACTCCGTGGCTAATGCATGTCAGTCCACAGCCTCAGGAGCACTGATATTCTTGGACCAACAAAAGGCCTATGATAGAGTAAACTGAGAAAACCTAAGGGCCTGCCTCCATCAATTCCGCCTACCCCCCCACTTCATCAACTGGGTGATGCTGCTCACAGAATCTGCAACAATGGCAGTGCGTGGCCCAGGCTTCCTAACGGAAGTAGTCCGCCCTCAAAGGGGCTTATGACAAGGGGACCCCCTTATCCCACACTTATACAACTTCAGCCTTGACCCACTACTGAGAAATGTGAATGCCCAACTCACTGGGGTCCATGTGCCAGGCCAAACACCAGTCAATATGATGGCATTTGCAGATGACTGTGTGGTGGGGGTGTCTAATAATAAAGATGCACGCGCGCTTGAAGCCCTCATCCAGAAATATTCCCGGGTAAGCAAAGCAACACTGAACGCCTCCAAAACCAAAATCATCCTCCTTGGTCGGTTTTAGAACTGCTGGGCCCCAGAAATTAGGTCCCAACCCAGCCCATCTGCTCGCCCACGTCCACGCCTTACTAACTCAACACACACCACTCCACTGGTGCTCGCCTTCACGCCACGTCCTACCATAGGACCGGTGCGCCATCTAGGCGTGTGGATGGAGGCAGGCGGATATGCGTCAGCAGTAATGGAGTGCCATATACTGGACAACGTAATTAAAGCGAATCGCCTCTCTCAGAACCCACCCTACTACCCTCACTGGCAGGGTTGTTTTAGCCAACTCTATGCTCCTATCCAAAGTCTGGTTCGGAGCCCACGCCATCCCCTTCTCCCCAAGCTTCTTCAAATCCCTTTATGCCTTGCTGCAAGGATGGCTTTGGTCAGGCCGCCCTCCACCGGTATGGCTAGAGGTCATGTTTGGCCCTCATCATCAAGGTGGCATGGGCCTGCTTGACTTCAAAGCCCATGCTGCCAAGATCCTGGGCACCTGGATCGCGGCCGTCACTGCTCCTACACGCCCATCCCAACACTGGTCCCGCGCGGCCTGCTCCAACTTCTCCCAAGCCTTGGGCCTCAACAACCCATCAAACCCCCACTCCCTGATGATATACCTCGCATCACACACATCAGCCACAGGTCCTCACGGGACAAAAACCCACTACAAACGAATCCTACTCTCCATGCGAAGCGCAGAGTGGAGAATTTGTATTAGCAGTTATACAACCCAAAGAGGCCGCCCCTCTCCTCAGTTCACACAAGAGGTACAGGGGCTACCCATCCATGATGCCGTGATCCCCATTCGGCCCCATGTCCTATCCAGGGTAGACTACCTGGACATGATGGATATCCCTTATTCCACTGAGACCCAAAAAACTATTTGGAAATACGCACACCATCCTCTGTTGCAGCCTCAAGTCCGCTCCCATGTGTGGCGCTGCCTGAGGCGGGTGTATCGTACAGCTGAGTGCTCTAACGCTTTACACTCATCCTGTGTCGTGTGTGGCCAGTATGGAACGCTGTTCCACCGCCTGGAGAAGTGCCCCACCTCTAAAGTGATATGGCGCGAAGTTCAACGTCTGCTGGGCCAGGATCAAACGCATCCCTTCAGTCTGTCAAGAGATATGTTTGCTCTATCAATGGCCTCCTCCCTTCGTCCCTCCCTCCATGCTCTGGTGGTTGCAATCGCCATGTGGACCATCCACACGATTGCCTTAGATGCCATCGCAGGCTCCACCCCCACCCTCCCAGAAACTGTCCACAGATTCTGGTCTCATTTGGTGGACCACTTTCAAGCGTGGATGTTTGGATACCTCCCACCATGTCGCTGACAGCTGGTCTCCTCCTGGTTCCCAGTCTGGTTCATCAAATCAGACCCCTTCCTCCACACGTGCTCAATAGTGGCTACGGCCCCCTCACACGTCCCCTCCCCCTCCCCATAAGTGGCGTTCCCGCTGGCAACAAGAGATAGCATTGCTTCTCTGGGGTGCCTCCCCTGGTACTAAGTTTGTCTTTCCTGAGTCATATTCAGAAGTGTCCGTCCCATGGTCAGCCTTCCCCGCAATAAATTAAATTAAATTAAAGATAAACCAAAATCATAACAATAAACCAGCGGAAGCTTAGAATTCCTGGGAAAAAATAAGGATGAATACTGTTGTTAAAAACTGTGAGTTTTATACAATCAACAATGATCATCAATATTGGATACCTCAGCCAACAGAAAAGACTAATGTTATCATCAGGGCTCTAAGGCGATGGGGAATGGCGGTTTCAAGAAAGAAATGAAGATATTGAAACATTACCACTATTGGATTCTATAAATTTTAATGTTCATGAGATTCTTCGCTGTTGTAAGGAGTGTCAGGTGGAAGGGCCCTACTGAAAATCTACCTCCTATCAAGTGGTCAAACCCAACTCGCTTGGTACACCATTTTTATTGACGTCTTGGGCCCTCTGTCTAACACTTCTGGTATACTTAGATCTATAATTGTGGCCATTTATCACCTTATGAAAAGGATTTCAGGCTAAAGAGGTCAGGGACTTAGGTGCCACAAAGATGGTTAAGTTCATTTTAGAAGATATCTTTTACCAGCATGGGTGCTCTCAGTCTCTTCTGACAGATATTAAGATAAACTTTACATCCTAGATTATTTCTAAGCTTAATGGTTTAATGGGTATACGCAGGGTATTGTCTAAGCCCTAAAACCCTTATACTGACGGTACTGTTAAAAAATTGAATTGCACTCTTATTAAGATTTTGCATAAGACTATCATGGCGAAGGTGTCCAGTTGGAATCTTTTATTGCCTTCCGCCATTTTTGCTTATAAATCTTATCATTTGGCCAAAGGTCATTCCCCATTTGCTTTACTTCATGAGAAGCAACTGGCGATTCCCCCAATTTTATATTATTGTGTCACTTAAAAGTTATAACTCCATCAAAATGTTTAGAAAATTGGCGCAGATGTTAATCAACTACAAATTGCAGCATTTTCTATTGTGCTGACCTGAAAAAGAAGATCTCATGTACAGGATAATACAGAATGTCAGCTGCTACCCCACTTTACTGTAGGGAAACTCTTTTTGTATTTTGATAACCAGGGATTTAGAAGAACTAGCAAGTTAGAGCACATATGGAAGTGCCTTTTGATATCAGAGAAGACATTCATAGATGTTTACACTATGAATGATCCTATTAAAGATCGCCTTTTTAACCAGGTGCTCGTTATGTTCTTAAAGAAATATCAGTGGAGTTCTAGGCAATGACCTATTTTCTCATTAAGTTAGTTTACTCCCTCACATCTTTGCTCTTTAATGTTTGATCAAGTGTGGAAAGGTTGTAATTGGTTTGACCAGCCATATGGTCTCTATTACTTCAACTAGTTTATCCTCTATTTTAACTAATATATAGATGGCATATTAGATCAGTTTTAGTATAGTTCACATCATTTATACATGTTTTTATATAGTGGCCTAAAGTATCAAGTTACTATTAATCAAATATCTGAGCCCTCTCTGGAAAACTCTTGTTCCTTTAATTTATGTCTATTGATGCCATGGCCTTAATTACCATATTTCCTCCTATTTTAGTTTAGCATACTAATTTACATTGCCCCATGCTGTCATAAAACAATATTTAATAGGATGATTCTATTTCTTAAGGCCATCCACTTGTAATTTAATCACATCCGCCAAATTGCATCTTTTCATGAAAATTCCTTGATCCCTAGTCATTCACTTTCTGAATTGATTTTAATATTATAATCTCAGTCTTGCATTCTGGAGTGCTTCTTAATAACTATGGAAAGACCCATTGAGAACTCTGGTAGAAGTAGGTTATCTATTGGAATTACCATCTGGGAAGGAAATCTTTTTATGGAGAAAGTTGTAAAAGCCTACCTGGAAGATTACCAGAGCAAACCTTGAGCCTCTAGCAGTATCTGATAATACAGAGTGCTCTCTAATATTCTTTATTAAAAAACCCTATTGCTGAAAATACGGTTAATTTTCTATTAATTTTGGTCAAAGTTACTGTCTTCCAACAGTACTTTGTATTTTTGGTGTATTGACCTGTGCATTTTGAAATATGACGCTCTAGTGCCAATTTCAACAAGCATTTTAGAGCTGAAAACTTAACGTTAGTAACAGTAGTGGGTAAATTTCTAAGTCGCAGGTCTCCTCTCTTAGGAAACATTATTTCTAACAAAGCCTTATAATCACTCTGGACATGGTAGAGGGCACTTTGTGATTGTTCAACTTCAACCTCAGTTAAAGAATTGAGAAGCTTTTTTGGTACATGTACCTTCTTTAAGAAGTTCACTCAAATCTTTCAGAGGTTGTCTCACCTTTGAATAAAGCCAGTGGAGCTAAAACTCTTCAGTGGTCATATGCCATGAAGGACAATTTATAGACTGTGAAATGTACTTTGCTCTTACATCAGTACTTCATCATGTGGACCCTGATATGTATCTCATTTTGGTTATTGACGCTTCTAATGACAGTTTTACTGCTGCTCTGTTACAAGTGGGTAAAGAAAGAGTTGAGCATAATGTAAGATATTTTCCCCAAAAGATTTACTTACCTGAGCTAAATTATTCTGTTTATTTTAAAAAACTTTTGGGCTTTAGTGAAAGCATTATTTACTGAAGCCATCATCTACATAGTTCTTCCCAGCCACATTTTGGGTTTGTACTGACTATTAAGCGCTGTTATACTATCATGACCCTCAAGTCTTAACCCTGTGATAAATTTGTCAGTATATGACCCATGCACAAGTTTTGTTATTCTATAGGTTCACAAAAGCAACGAGAATGGTTTAGTTGATACTTCAAGTTGCAATACCATAATGGCTCCTGACTATAGGGAGGTTGAGCTTCATAAAACTCACTTGGTGAGTTCTCCAAGTAAGAGTATGACTTATAAGCCATCTACAGACATCTTTGCTTCTGGTCTTGCTTCCTAGAGAACCTGGATGAGTATATTGTGTTTAGTATGCTTGCTTGTCACAATCTTTGTCCCCAGAATACAGCATAACCCTTTAAGTTCATATTGAACCAGAAAGACTTAATAAAGGGGTACCATGTAAAAGGCGATATGTTATGGATCCAGGGATGCTTAGGGTCCCTAACGGATCTCTTTTCCTGAAGATAAACAAGGAGCATTATGATTGGATAACCGTGGGGCATCCTGAGAATGCAAAACTCGGAGCTTATTCACTGCACATATGACTGGAAGTGAATTTGAGCACAGGTTTTATGGTATACCAAGGGGTGTTTTGTTTGCAACAGGATAAAATTGAATCATCAGCCCCTTGCTGGCTTGTTGTTACCAGTTTAGAACTCAGAAAGGGCATTGTACTTCCCTCTCATAGATTTTATTGTGGATTTGGCCTTATCTAAGGGGCATGATGTCATCATGTTGGTGATAGACCACTTCACCAAGTTTGCCCGATTTATCCCATAAACTCCACAGTGATATTGGCATAGATGGCTAAGTTTTTTTTCTCTAGCGTTTTCTCCGCTCATGGCATACCTAAAGAGAATATCAGTGGCTATGGTCCCAATTAACATCCATATTCTGGGAAGAACTTTTCAAGACTTTTCAAATATGCATGTGCCGTTCACCCACCTTCTAATCTAATCTGATGGAAAGACAGAACGAGTAATACAATGCCTGGAACAATATTTGCAGTGATATAAGGTAGTTGATCACTCAGGCTATCACTCATACCTTCCTTTGTCTCAATTCAGATATAAGATCGCCACCATTTTCCATTGGGTGTTCTTCCTTCTTTGCAAACTATAGTTATAATCCCTTATTTAACTTGGAACCCTTTTGTGGGTCCATGGTGGAAACTGTGATGAACTTTGTATAGTTCATTAAGAAAAACATCAGGAGTATTATTAATAAATATGTGTAAATGAAGGCCTACAAGAATAACGCAGATGACAAGAGAAGGGTAAGGCCCAAGTATAAGGAGATATATGTGGTGATGCTTAACGCC